>CAKKTI010000046.1:69755-83837 GCA_920105805.1 Condylostoma magnum
GATTTTACTTAGGATGAGATAAAGGCAAGGCTAGAGCCCCCGCAGTAGCCTGGATTTTTTAAAAGGCTGTTTGGAGGGGAAGAACAATATACAAGTGGATGAGTAGTTGTATTAACATTTTTATGGATAGAAGAATTTCTAAGTTTACATAGCTTACATTGTCTCCCAAGGCTTAGTTAGGGATTTATCAGTCTAATCAGAGGAGCTATAAGCCACTGTCGTTAACTGATAATAGAAGAGGATAGTATAAATCTGAATCTGTAGGAAGATTGAAAGTTTAGTAGAAGTTGGATACTACTAGGACCACCACTGTTAATAAACTTCAGCCTATTAAAAGTGAAAGGTTTAAATTTGTTCCAGTAGAAGAGATTAAAGTACAGGAAAAGTTAAATTCTTAGTTTAGAGCTGGACAGGTATAAAGAGAGTTGTTTAAAAGGGAAGTACAAGGAACTAAAATGATGTCTGGGCTGTAAGATGTACTGATAAGCATAGAAAGTGCTATGATCGAAGTTATTAACAGTAACTGGGATAGTTCAGATTGAAGATTAAATGTAATAAGTTTACTTGAGTATATTGAAAAGAATTATTTAAAGGTAGGGCAATCCATTGCTAAAAGTGAAAAGGAAAGTAACTAGGAAAGTATGCAGAAAGATCATAAAATTGATTAATAAAAATAACAATTAGAAAATTTACATGATTAGCACTAAGTTGTTAAAAATTTAAGAAGTTAATTAGAATAAAATGCAAATGTTTCAAAACATGGCAAAATTATTGAACTAAAAGAAAGGAAATGATAGATTGAAAAATTTTAGTATATCGAAAAAATTCAACTAATGGAATAGCATATTGAAGATTTGAAGCATTGAACAAATAAAGAAGATTTAGAATAATAATTAAAAGACTAAAAGGATGAAAATGAATAGTTAAAATAAACTATACAAAATATAGAGCAAAGTAAAGAAGCTACAGTAGCTAGATTAAATTTACTTATGGATAGAATGAATAAAAAGTACTAAAAAGGATAAAAGCTTGTTTAAAGTGTAGATTAAATTAAGTTACAATTGAATGAAAAAATACGAAAACTTGAGAAAAACAATAGTAAACAGTTGCACCAAATCAATTAATTAAAGCACGGTTTATACATGATGTAAGAAGATTCTAATAGAATTTATATCTTTAAGGACAAATATGAGCAAACTTTATAATAATTGCAATAATCCAAAGAAAAATATGCTTAATTAGAGCTGAATATAGCTGCAGGAAATTTAACACTTGCTCATGAAGGTGTTATATGGGTGCCATTAGATGACCCAATTTTCCAATATGTAAGAAACCAATAAGATATTAGCTACGACCATAAAGTAGTTTAGTCCTTACTAGACATAGCAGATTAAGACAATATATACGACGAGCCTAATGTAATATCAGAGAACAAATATGTAAGTGTAAATGATGTAGATCTAAGCAAATTCAGATTTAATCGCCCTAAATTCTCAGTGTTCTTATAATTCGATCAAACTCATTAAGTGTAATATGAAGTACCCTTTAATAATTACTTGTTAACTCTTATAAGAGGAATTATGGACTCTAAGTACTACGACTAACTTTTCACATCTTTTGAGACTGGAAGACAACCTCTAAGATTCCCGGAATTTGTGTATTCCTGACTTGGTAGCTTTTGCATTGATGAAGGAACACGATAAGTAAAGGAACTGGATTGATGGAAAAAGGAATAAGCTGATAAGTTGAGATTATAGCTGTTAGTTGCTTTATAATAAGAAAAAAACAAGAGGATATGGGAAATCTACAATTTTATAGGATTTTTAAATGAAGACAACGACACTGATGAGCTGGCATTTTTCTTACACTGCAGATTTTTGTTATTTAAAGGACCTCAGTTAGCATTAACACCTGGAAGATTTGCAGCTGTTCATTTCATTTCCTTGAATATTGTATACGATGTGATAGATTTAGTCATGAGTAAATTAAGCTAAGATGATATAATCGATTTAAAAACGGTTTTACAGTAAAAAGCTAGAAATAAAAATAATGTTCTTACAGTTGATAGTGCTTTTGTACTAAGATTGCTTTTAGAATACTATATAAGAGAGAAAAAGGCTAAATTCCTGGCAATTAAAGAATTGTTTAGACTTGCTCCACGTAAAGAAGGTCGTATTACATTTGAGACGTTTAGAGTTATTTGTAATAATATAGATGCATAAATAGCAGAGTCACATATAGCCATGATGTTCAGGGAAATATGACTTATATCCGATGGGAAAATAAACGCAGGAGTATTCTTCCTATGTGCCAATGAACATTGAATCTTCTATCAATGTCTTCATCTTCCTAGTATGTGGCCAACCATTCCACTGAATTAGTATGGTGATATTGACACTGAAGCTAGCAATTATGCTAAGCAGATGGGATAAATAATCGATATCTATGAAAAGAGTAGAAATAAGTTTAACATGATCAAAGATGTTATTAAAAGTATTGGAGTGCCTAGCATTATGGAATCAATTACAAAGATTGAAGAGCTGATGAAGTAAAAGGGGCAGTAGCCATTAGGAGTGTATAAGAATTGAAATATAAAGGATACTTTCAGACATTTATGGAACTACATAGTCTAAATAGCAGTTGTATTTGAGGAATACAATAATTTTAATTTGAATGTATTTGATATATAAAATGACACCGATCTGCAATCGTGCAGTATAATGTAAGCATGTGAGCCATTCATAATGAAACTTTAATAACTATCAGTAGACAGATTCACAACAAAAGTAGCAATTAGACGCATACAGCGAAACTGGAAAGAAAAAGCTAAAAAGAACTTAGCACTAGCAGCAACTGTTTTTAAAGCAAGGAATAAACTTAGAAGAGGACTTAAGAAAAGATCAAGTAGGACTTAGTTAAATTAAATTAAAAGCCCGGTACTAAGCAAAATTTAAATTATTCTCAATCAGCTTAATTACAATAATGCTAAAGAAGTAAAGGGCTGTATTGAAATCTTTTTAATAGTTGTGATGGGAGTGTAATTTAATTTACTCCTTAATGATTTGATTTTCATAGGTTGAAATGACTCTGATTCATTATAAGAAACAACAGTTGATAGTCCTAATATAGCGTCAAGCTCCAGCTACTTAAAATTTTGCAGTTTTTAAGTAGTTTTTCTAGTCTTCTTTACTTATTGATCTGTGATAAATTTTATAGGGGGCTTTCGATTCATTTCTATTTATAGCTCTTAGAAGTCACAATGGATTTCTGCATTGGAGGCCTGTGCTTATAAAAAATTTATCTGGTTCCTTGGCGCTAAGCGACAATACTTCTTATAAGGCTTTCGCATTTTCATCATAGATTTGTATAATCATTTTTACTTAAAATCCCGTCTTTTTAGTTTAAACGAATTAATTAAACCATTGCACTTATAAAATTTGTTAAAGTAGTATAATTTCACTATAAAGTGGTATAATAAGTGTATCAAAAAATCTAAAATATGTTTTAATATAAATTTTAAGCGGGATGCCTAAATTTCAGTCCTCAACTCATTTTAAATTTTGGTTGTTTTAGAGATAGGAAATCACTGATAAATGCAATTTGACACTACAATTATTCAACTAATAATACGCAAACCTATCTGGATCTGATTAAATATATACAGTGTCAATTACTGTTGACGAGTAGTTCGAATTAATCCTTCATCTTTGCGTCAGTTTAGTAAGAGCTGCTAAGCATATAAAGCTACCTAATAAAGTTATATCAACTGCTGTTCACTTTTTTAGACGATTTTTCTTAGTAAAGGCCGTATGTGAGTTTGATTCAGTTTAAATGATGTGGACTTCCTTGTATCTTGCTTGTAAAACTGAGGAGATTAATTTAAGAGGAGATGTTTATTCTTTTTGCTAACTTTTTCGAGGTAGTAAGCCTGATTAAATTTTAGTATTGGAAGTATAGTTATTAGTTGCTATAAACTTTTAACTTTGTGTATTTGATCCTTATTCTTCTTATAGGGGGATTATATAGATCTTAGAGCAAAAGTAGCAGAATATTGAGTAGTTTTAATAAGGAATTGAGTTGTTAAACTCTATTTTAGTAACTGAGCTAATTCTATCACATTCTCCAGGAGTACTAGCATTTTGAGCCTTTTAAAAAGTAGCTTATAGCTAAAACTTACATAATGTTGTTGAGGAGGTAGCAAATGAAGTATTCTAAGGAGATATTCAAAAGTTATAAGATTCTTTTAGCCAAATTGACACATATTTTAATAATTTAGAATAGTAAAGATAAGAAGTAGAAAAGAAATACAAGGCATTATACCAAAAGGCGGGCAGTATACTTAAAAGATTCAACAGATTAAAGTACAAAGCTTCCAATAATAGAAATCTGGCTGAAACTTAATAGTTATCTAGTGAATTAATTATTGATGTTGTTGAATAGTTAAGTGATGAATCCTCTGTCTTTCCATAAATACTAAAATTAACTTCTTACTCTGGAGTACAAATTTCATCTAGTGTTCAGCCTTGCTTATCTTGTTGCATATTTGGTTTTGGGTTACATTTCTATACAACTCTAGTTCTAAGATACTAATTTTATCTTTATAGCATCTTAATTTAGTCATCTTAGCCTTTTATTATTTAATTTAAAAGTGATTTGTCAAAAAATGATTCCTATTTAGGCTAATTAAGCTTCATGTTTTTTAACTACCGTCGTTACTCGTTGTATTTATTACTTAAGCACTATATAGCGTTACATCTACTTAAGATTCATTACTCATATCCTTATTTAATAAGTTGCAATAGCTGTGAAATAAGTGGAATTGCTTGTATAAGCTTATCAAAATATTATTAACATAGTAGATAATTTTCCTCAGGATTTTAGTATTCAGATTTCTTTAGTTTTTATTTTATTTGCTGTTGTAAAACTACTAAATCCTATCTTTGAAGATTACTTATAATATTCTTAGTATTAAATGTTTCTTAGGGGTTAGATAAATTGATTGAACTTTTACTCAAGAAGGACTTTTATCCAGAAGTTATTGAGTTATTTATTGGTGTAGGCTTAGATAGCAGTATTGCCTAAGATGACTTATAGCAGTTTTTGAGCTATATTTGTTTATCATTGGATTATCTTCTTCTCTTGATTCTATGTACAATAGGATCTAGGTTAAACTAGTATGGTTTGACGCATTTATTAGAGTCAAAGCTCATTATTATTTACTAATCTAAATTCTTACTTTATTATGAAATGGAAAAAATTAGGCTTGCTCTCTCTCATTGGTTTTAGTTGGAATAAATCATAGTAGAGGATTTAAGCCAAATATTTAAACAAAGTTCTAAATTCCTCCTGCATCGTATTAATTAGCTATTTTTTCACTTTCTGTGCATTGTTTTATAGATGCTCCTTATAAGTAATCTAATGTTGTCATATTAGAGTAAATCATTCCTATATGTGTTATAAACAATGGAAGAATCATTATGAAAGTACCAAATGAAACGATGATTTCTGTTATAATTAAAAATCCTTAAAAGAAGCCAAAAATATTACCGTAATAATAGGTTAAAACTATGAGATTTAAAGACTAGATGTTAAAAATTATCGATCCGAGCAGTTAATAGAATAAATATAAAATAAAAGCTTTATAGTTATAGTACCCAATACACTTATCAATTCATATACAATGGTGATCTCTTTTAAGAATACAATATCCGCATTATAAGCAATGATTAGTCCGACTTGATTTATTTATTTTACATTTATCACAGTAGTTAATATTAGTACCAATAACTATATTGTAAGCCCTGCTTGGCTCTATTCACCACATTGTTATAAAGCTTCATATTTGTAATGATAAAACTACCCAATATAAAGTTATTATCAAATTATCTTATTAAAATTTTTCCAGTATTGGATATTTTACTAGGTGCGCTGAGAAAGGCTTTGTAGAATTTACGCTACTAATGCAATACAGTGAAAATATCATTAAGGCTAATGCAGTAATCATATATTTGTTTATTTCTCGATTAAACAATTCCATATTAATTATTTTTGTAATTTTTGCTTTAGGAGTTAAGTGAGAATTATGCTTATGATCTGATGAAGTTTGAATTCTACAATAACTTATCATGTTTCCTCTTTAATCATGTATAAAATTCTATGGATATACACTTAATAATTAGTATATTCATTAACACTATCGAATCACAAGTAGTAAATATACATAATTTAGAGTATTTATAATGCCAATAACAATATCTTGTCTATTCTACTGATACATAAATATGGGAATTTGCTGTTCTTAAAGCTAATCAACTAATATTAACATAAATATCTTTTAGAATAAAAAACAAACAAGATCAAGTACGACAAGAGGCCAAGATAATAGTTCTATTCAACATTAATCCGAGTAAAAGCTCTAATCCAGCTTTTACCGTCAGAAAAAGATATCAAATTATTACACCATTTATGAGGTTTTGGGAGTCGGATAGTTCGGAGTAGTAAGAAGAGGAGTAGTGAAATCAAACCCAAATCTCTAATTTGCTATAAAAACTCTAGACAAATAACAATGTACAAAATCTTTAAAAAATTTACAAAGAGAAATAGAAATCATAGTTATAATAGATCACCCTAATATCATAAAGCCCTATAGGATCTTCGAGGACTAAAAATATCTGCATATAGTGACTGAACTTTGCTATGGTGGTGAGCTACATGATAAAATAGAAAGAAATGGCTTTTTTAATGAAAGAAATTCCTGTAAGATTCTTTGGAAAATTTTATATGCTGTGAATTATTTGCATAATATTGGTATTTGTCACAGAGATTTAAAGCCTGAAAACTTTTTATTCGATAATTAAACTGAAACACAAGAATTGAAATTAATTGATTTTGGATTGTCTTGTAAATATTTAGACGGGAGAAATTTATCAACTAAAGTTGGAACACCTTGTTATGCTGCTCCGGAGATCTTTTAGGGACATTACACAAATAAGTGCGATATATGGAGTATTGGAGTTATTCTGTACTATATGCTAAGCGGAGAATATCCGTATAAAGGAAAAGATTGGAGATAAATTCTTACTAATATTGAACTAGAGAGATTAAACTTTAGCTAAAATTGCTGAAATTTTATAAGCTAGGATTGCAAGAATCTTGTGTTTAAGCTTCTAGACAAAAATCCTGATACTAGAATTACTGCATCTGAGGCTTTGTAGGATGATTTATTTAAGGTAAGGATTTCAAAGTAGAGTGAAATCAGGGAAAGCACAATTTGCTTATTGGAAAACGTAAACTTCAAAACTAGTCTTTAAAAGATTGGCTTAATGATTTACATTAAATTCATTGATTAGAATATAGAGAAAGAATTATCTAAAATTTTCAAAGCTTTTGATACTTAGAATTCGGGGATATTAACCTAACAGGACTTCAGAATAGTAATTGAATAATTAAAACTAGGAACGGATTCTATTGAGAAAATTATCTAAAACTGTAATTTTCATAATGATGAGCTTGTAAGATATTCTGAGATGCTAGCTGTATTATTCTTTTCAAAGTATTCATTAAATCAAAACCAAATTCAATTAATTTTTAGCTTTTTTGATATAGACAATTATTAGGCTATTACCAGTTAAACAATTTTTAAAACATTAAAAAGTATTGGAAGGTTTAAAAGCTTAGAAAAATGCTAAGAAATTTTGAAAGAAGCAGATTTAAATTAGAGTAGATATTTGACTTTTCAAGAATTTTGTGATGTGATGATCGATAGCAAGAATCCTAGTAAAAGTATTAATAAATTAGATTAGCAAATGAACTGTTTATAATAGATTGTTGATTACTATATTTACTTTGCATTCACTGGCATTATTATCGATAAATTTAATAATGTACTATAAAACTGTTTTATATAGATTTAACATTTACAAATCAAACAAATTTATCAATTTCCCTTACAACTCTTTCAATATCCTTCTTAACCTTCTCCCTTCTATAAAAAATAGGACAATCCCTATTAGTGCACAAAACTTCGTTAACAAATGAGTCTTAGCACCTTTAACACTCTGACCATAAATCCCCGAAAAGTCTTTCAAACTATCCTAATTCAGACATTTTCTACATATATATTCCAGACCCACTCGGTTCACAATTAGCGCACAATGCTCCTTATTTAACCGGATTTTTACAACTAATACACGTATCTGTAATAGAAATGTACTTAGCCAATGGCCCTGTATTAGCTCTGGGCTGGTATCTATTCCTGGTATGCTCTCCCTTAAAAAGAGACTCAGGATTACTAATAACATTCTTAAAAACTCGCATAAGAGGTGCTTTTAACTATTTTTCCAAATAATAGTCAAAATCTAAGGGTAAATCATTATTTAGCGTGTATATAGGATCCTCAGCTAGTTCATAAGCCTTTTACCCCTTAGCTCCCTTTATCATAACATATGCTACTCTGTCTCCTATATTAGGAGCAGTGGAGGGATCCCTTTACTCCATTCTTTTAGCTAACTCAACGTGAGCTTATCTAGCTTTATACGTCTGTCCCTTTGACTTAGGATCCCCTGCACTGCTTTTAGACAACGCTTTAGTAATAACCAGCAATGATAAGTCAATTTTGTTCTATAACAAAGATGACACTGTATCCTTTACATATTCAATAGCTTTATTTTCGTCTCTTTTAATCAAAAGCAACTCTAAAATACAGTTTATAGTATCCCTAACCAACTAGCAATTATCCCTTCTCACAGATTCAATTCCCTTTACATCTATTCTATCATAAGTACTTGCCTAAGTCCAAATCAACCCAGCATATCGTTTTTTAGACATAAGTAAATATGGGAAATACACCTTTTCAAATTCTAGCTTTATAGGTGGAGTGAATTGCTAGGTAACATACTAGGAGGCTTCTAATCCCAGATTCATAGCTTAATCTACACTTTCTACACCAAAATCTACCATTACCGAATCGGTATCCCCGTATATACACTTCGCATCAACCCAAAACCCATTGGCTAAGCTATAATAACTCTCAACAGTTTACGAGGTAAACTCAATCATTTCCCTACCAAAAGCAGTGACGCCTGATGAAATAGGCAAACAGGGTAGTTGGCCGATCTACGCACCTGTGTATCCATATATAGAATTAGCCGCTACTTTGAAAGCAATCTGCCTTCCATCTAGTACTTTCCGTATAAAAGGATCCTAGGTTTTCAGTATTTCCTCTCTTGTTCTTCTACGTGCAGCAAGTAAGTCCTCGAGCATGGCTGGTAGAAGTCCTTTTCTCAAAGAAGATTTTACAAACGCGTCTCCTAAAGGTGTTAGTTTATACTCGTTCTAGTTCATATGTTTAAGGATCTACGGAGGGATTAGTGTTGAGTAGCACAGATTGTGGGCTATCATTATAGAGGGGTACAATGATGCGAAGTCAAGTGTTACTATTGGAACCTTGTAGTATGATTTTATAGGAGGCAGTACAAATGCACCTTCATAACGGTCTCCTTGCTATCCTTTTGGGAGTGTTGGCATTAACATATCAAATTCCTTCGCTTTACGAAGAAGCTGGGAAGTTACACGGATTTGTTGTCCACGACTGATTATCAAAGGGAGAGAAACACCAGTGACTCGGGCCATTTCGGCGTAGTTTATTATTACCATCAGCTTTTCCATTAGTCGGAGAGGCAAGTAACAATCTTTTAAACAGTACACTGCTATTCTTTTACGTGTTTCATCATCTCCTTCTTATAGCGTTCTGATCATTCTTCAGTCCACGTCTTCTTTTTACTCTTTCAAGAAATGAAGTGATACTGAGTTTAAAGTATAGTGGGATAAACTATGGTCTCTCCTTATATGCTGCATCATGTCTATTTGAATTCTTCCCTGCATCATCATTTCTTTTGATTTCCTAAAGCCTTGAGCTTTAGACATGAACTAAGTTTCCTTTATATACGCTTTATTTTAAATAATTCGGCTTATATATGGAAATGATTATAATTACAGTACCTTAGCTCTTTCAAATAGGAAATAATAGTCAAAGTTTTGTATGTTATAGCCTGTTAGTATATCAGGGTCATATGCTACTATAAACCTACTCCATTCCATCAGCATATCTCTTTCATTATCAAAAGACTTAACAGTTGCATTAGGAATATCAGAGCATCCTCCTAATGTGAAAATAAAGCGATGCACACTCTCTGCATCACCTGCTATCTTACAAACATTCCCAATTTAAATAACTTCATCAGTCTATGGTGTTGGGAACGTAATTTAGTTATTGTTGCATTCAATATCAAATGATACGATTCTTAAAGGGGCTATTTAGTTATACTCGCCTTGAGGTGGATGCACTATTATTTTATCATAGTCAATTTCAAGCTCGATTTAACACCTGGATTACTTGTTTGTTGGAACTTATATGAACTCTTCAGTAATCTCAATCCAACATGTACCCACTAATCCTGTGTCGATCATATACCGCATTATATAGGGAATATTAGACTCATAGGTTTGTTGCATTATAATATGCCCGTCAACTGTTATACCATTTTGTAATATGTATCGTAAAGATGATATGCTTTTAGGATTTATTGTGAATATCTTAAAAAATGGCACTTTTCCATACCCGGTATAATGCAGTAACGACTCTTTTTAATGGATTTCTATATATGGAATTTTAAGGTTAGGGTTCATTTGGTTTAACTATTATTACAGCAACTCAGCTTGGTATTAGGAGTTGAAATTAAAAGGGCATTCTATTCAGAAATAAGGTAGAAATTAGTAAACATGCACCATTACAGAATGACCCTGCATTGTATTACCAAAAAGTCTTATTATGGCCTAGTCTTAATTATTACCCGGACAACGACCAGTGTAGTAATCAATATCAGTTTGCATGAAAATAATCGACTAATCTCTATTAATCTCTGCATTTGGACGACTAAGATACATATAATCCCGCTATATTTCCATTTTAATAATTTTAGTACTTACCCCTGCAAAATTGCGATGCTCTTTTCAACTTGCCTTTAGTAGGACCCTTTTTACTCTTGCTTTTTATAATAGTTGAGCAAGCTAACTTTTATTTTTAACTATTTTTCAATTTATACATTTCAGTGTAACTTCGCTGTAATGTTTGGCTACTATTACTACGTCTTTGCTTTAATGACTTTTTACTTATATTAGGTTTAAAAGTACAGTGCTTCATTTTTTCCTATAAAATAGCCTTTTTATTTAATTATATCTTCTTCTTTCTCATCTCATTCCAAAAATAAGTTTTATTAAAAGTATCCATATGCACCTCGTCATTTTAGTTGTTTCATTCTTTTGCTTATTATAGAATCTTTTCAATAATACACCCCTAAGTAGAGTTTTACGTAGTCTCTCGACTATTTTAATTACCTTTTAATACATGTTGTTGCTTATCAGGATCTGAAGACTGCTATTATGACTTTTACTTCAGTATGTTTTGATACTTAGCAAGATAATTAAGTTAAGATAGACTTGAGGCATTTTCTAATCTAGCCTTTTTCAAAATATTTTCAACTTAATCATAGCTGATTCCACTTTCTATAATGAATCGGGAAAGCGGATTAATATCAGGGTTACTTTTAACCTATTACTCCTCTTTGCTCCTGTATATTTATTGTTATTGCCTTATTTTATCCTAACTTTTCGCATGAAATGCCATTAATCTATCCTCGATTCTTAAAGGTAAGCTGGATTTTTCGTTTTAAGGAGTGATTGAGAAGCCTGGAATTTTCAGTATATATTTTGGGCTTGCATGCCCTTAAATTGTTGAAAAACTTGGAGCTATTGATGATTTTCCTATCAAACTTGAGTCTAAGCGCGAATTAAAACTTTTTGAAGACATATTTACAAACTATTACTTTTTAAAATCTTGTTAAAATCGTTATGGAAAGTGTGAAGTTATAGCAGCTCAGACTCCTTTATATCAAGTCTTTTCTCCTTTTTCTATACTTTTGACTCTAATAATATATTATATTGGGAACTGTTATTAATCATTTTGTTGAACAGTTTAAGCTTATCTTTAAATTTGACGTATTTAGTATAAATTTGTAGACTTTTTAGCTAGTTTGTGATAGTCTACTAATTTTTAGTTGCTCTTTGTAGTTCTATGCTTAATTGCAAGTATCTCTTTAACATGTTTTACTGTTAACCACCTTTTATCATAATATACTATAAATGGTCTCTTTTACAACTCACTTCATTTTAAATAGCAGCTATTTAATCAGCTATGTATTACTCATCCTTTAATCTTTCTTCAATACCATAACTAACTCTACTAAAATCCATGCTACTAGCCTAACTACTTTTACGCAATTCATTGATTCTCAAACTTAGCATCTTTCTTCCTTTTTTATACTACCAAATTTTGTTATGTAAATTTTGATAATCTTGATAACTCCTATTAAGCATTACTTAAACAACTTTAAACTTAGATTTTAATTAAGCTTTTAGTATTTTCTGTCTGACTAACTCAGCTATAGAATTATCCTCTTTTGCGATGACTGTTAAATTTTAACTTTCTGGCTATGTCTCCTCTAGTTCCGGTATTTCACTGTGCATTAAAATTCCAGTTATCCACTTATGTGCTAGAATTTCATCTAGAGTAATCCTTTCGTACGGGTTGATTTTCAGCATCTTTTTAATCAGATTTTTAGCCTTATTTGAAATTCCGCCGGGGAATTCTATTTTGAGCTTCTTAATCATCATAAGTAGCTATTTTTCAGATTTAGCCTTAAAAGGTACATACCCCGCAAGAAGCTCAAATAGCATAATTCCTAAGCTTCATACATCTAGTCTTTTACTTACAGATTAATTTTCTAGCATCTCAGGAGATAAGTAGTCAAAAGTGCCGCACATTCAGTTATTTGAGTTAGTTTAAAATCCTGACAGTCCGAAATCTGATAGCTTTACAGTCATTTTATCAAAAATTAGTATATTTTCAGGTTTAACATCCTTGTGTATTATAGGTGTAGACTACGAATGCAGGTACTACAACGCCTGGGCAATCTAGAACATGTAATACCCAGCAATCTACTCACTGAATCTCTTAGCCCTTCTCAACTCAGAATACAGATTTCCAAGAGGTGCATATTCCATTACAAGATAGCAATACTGATTATCCTCAAAATGATTCACTAGGTTAACGATATACGGATGTTATATTTAATACATAATCCTCACTTCTCTTCTCAGTTCATTATGCAATTTTTACTTACAAATCCACACTTTTTCTATCTATTTTACAGCATAATTCTCCCCAGTTTCTTTCTAAACCACTTTTGACACAAAACCAAAGGACCCTCCTCCAATTTTAACCCAATTATCAAAATCTTCAACTCTCCACTCTTTTTCCCCAGCTAACACCTTAGGTGAACTGTTTAATAATTTCCGCCTTAAATTAGCCATTAAATAAATATGGGTCCACGATTACTTACAATCGCTCTTATTTTAGGTTTAACCTCTGCGGCCTTGCCTCTGCAAGGCTTCCAGTTCGCTACAGAATCTGAACTATTATACACTGTTCAAACAGTTAACGAAAGAGAAAGATTCTACTTCGAAGCCGAGCTCGGCTGTAACTTACAGTGCGCCAACCATTGCGCTGAGAACCAATAAGGTGACGCTCTAGCACGCTGTCTTAACTACTGTGGCTGTCTGGAGCTCATGAGTGCCCAGCCACTTGCTGCATATAGACTTGACGTTGAGTATCCTGATGGATAAAAGCAAAGCTTCAATGTCAACGAGCCTGGCAATGACGGAAAGCTCACCTTCACCACTCCTGATGACAACACTGTTATAGTTAGTGGACGTGACTACGTTGACTCCCGCAACAACTTCGACGCTGGTGTTACTGCTGAGTCTAGGGGAAGGACTGACTCCCAGGCATTCTATTATCAAGGTGCCAGACCCAATGACTACGCATATGCTGCCCACGAGACCACTCAAGTACCTAATGGATTCAATGGCAAGACTCAGTATGGAGTTGACGGATATGAGTTCAATAGCAGCTCTGAGGGTAGACTCTATGAAAGCAGAAATGGAGTTGACTTTTCATATACCAAG
>CAKKTI010000047.1:0-57252 GCA_920105805.1 Condylostoma magnum
AAATTCTAGCTTTACTAGGAATTTGAAGCTTTTCTTTTGATTCTGTAAGTATTTTTCCTTTATAAGCTAATCTAATTGGTTTATTTTGGATTCATTTAAACTCTAAGTGGACTATACTATCTTTTTCTTATATAATGTATAGGGGATTTTCTCTCCATACTTTTGTTAATATTTCTCTAGATTCTTTATCCTGATATACTTCTGACTTTAGGAGAGTTTGTATTAAGTGTATTGAATATTATTTATGTATTTTAGGCGTATTACATAAGCTCATTGAACGATAATCCATTTGATTTTTGTTTATCATGTAATTGGAATATCTTTTTTGCTATTTTATTGCATTGTTTATTTTTCGGGGCATCTTTTTCTAGTAATTTGCTTAGTCCTTGAAGAAAACTAATTGTTATAATAGTTAACTCGTCTAGAGTTATTATTTTGTTTTTATCAAAGTCAAAGAAATTATATATCAGTTATACTTTTCTTTTCCATATTATAGCAGAATAAGTTACAATTGCACAGTAAAATTCTAAAATGTTCAACTTTTATTACACTGTTGAATAAATAGAGAATGCATAGTCATCAGCTCCATCTATTGGAGTATTTCTGCATAATAGACCAAATTTTAACTTATTGAAAAAGAAAGCGTTGTTTTTTCTTAAATTTTCAAAGTTTCGTATAAATTACTTCAAGTCTTAATAGTTTCCTGTATACAAATTACAGCCCGTCATGAGAAATAAATTAGATTGAACTTTAAGGTTTTAATCAAGCATGTCAAAATCAATATTCAGACTAGAGATTTCAACTCCCATTTTCTTATTTATCTTACATAGAGTATGATGCTTTTATAGTAATCTACATATTTAAAATTGCAATATACCATAAAATAAGCCAATAACCTAATTTATTACTAATCAATTTTAATAGTAGCTCCTAAGGCTTCAAGTTTTTGAGCAATTTCATCAGCTTGATCCTTTGATACACCTTAAGCAACTAATAAAGGGCTTTTTTCGCAATTTTCAATAACTTCTTTAGCCTCCTTTAACCCAATTTTCAAGAGGTCTTTTGTCTCCTTTATAAGCTTAATTTTAGAATCGGCTTTGAAAGCAATCATATTCACATTGAAAACCTCTTTAACTTCCTATTTAACTTCTTATTATTCCTCTGAATCTTGCTGTTATTACGAGTTTTACCCTAAATTTGTTTACTAAGACAAATATACTAGTCCTATTCCTTAGTTATTATTATTGTATAAGTATTCTAGCACTTAAGCTTGGTTCTCTGAAATTTCTTCCTTATCAATTTAACCTATTGGAGTATACTCTCTGAATATTTCACTGAAATTAGGATTATTATTAATCTATTATTGATCATTTTAAACTTTTAGAATATGAGATTCGGATTAAGTCAACTTGCTTACATAATAACTTAAGGTTTGGAGATAAATCAATTAATCTTTACTCATCTATCCTTACAAAAGCTTTAGTTATTATAATTCCAACGATTACGATTTCTGTAAATAATCTGTAAATGATCGTATTAAGCGTCTTTACATTTTTTTGTTTAAATTACATAGAATGTTTTAATAGAAGTATACTGGTAAAATATGTACATAGATACTTATTAAAGCTTTAATCACACTACTCCTTTATAAATTTAGCCTAGATACATTAAATCTAAAAATGGATTAGGTAAGATCAGAAGAGAATGAATAAGCGCGCTAGAGATTTGAATAAGCTCATTAATAAAATTGTAAGTTTAATTCAGTATAAGAATTACAGAAATTAAGAGATGATTTGTAAGTTCAAAGAGAATAAGATAATGATCCTGAAGAAGATGAAGATAAATTCGAAAAATAGTTTGGATAACTGATCAGACAAATTACAACTTAACTTGAGTCTTTAGATCAACAATCAGCTACTTAGGAAATCTTCGAGCAATTGAGAAAAGATGTAGGAAGTTGCTTAGATTATTTAAACAGAAGTGTTCACTTTTTAAGTACATTTAGAGTTAAATAATCTCAAATATAGATCAATAATATAAACAATTTAATAGATGAAACTTAAGGAAAACTGATTCCTAGAAAAAGATTCGCTTTTAATAGGAGGAATGTAAAGAAAGCAGAAACATAGGTGAAGTAATAACAGGAGGAATAGAAGGTTGAAATTAAATCAAATGGGTTATTTAATATACAGAACTAAACTATTACAAAGTATAATGAGGAGCTAGAAAATTACAATGCTTATCAATTAGAAAACCTGACTGATTGCACAATTTATTTGTATGGGAAGTTAAAAGCCTTACATATCATGTCTCTTACTAACTGCAATGTGTATACTGGTCCTATTAGCAGTGCAGCTCATATTACACAATGTGAGAATTGCAATATTTATACAGCCTCACATTAGCTAAGAATTCATTAAACTTACAATACAACATTCTACGTGTTTTGCACTACTAATCCAATTGTAGAAAATGTTTCAAATGTGTTTTTTGGTAGTTATCATATACAATATCCAGAAAAGGAAGCCTGGCTTTAGGAATAGAATTTAAGCGGGGAAAACAAGTTTGATGCAGTTTTGGACTTTAAATGGCTTAAATAAGACAAATCACCTAATTGGAACGTGCTAGGTGAGGGGGATTATGTTTTAGGTAATCTTATTTAGTTTATTCATTACATATAGAATTTATTGCTAGATTAATATGACAAATTAACTCTTTTTAGTACTTAATTTATATAAATCATGAAGCTTGACAGATAGATGCAGAGTTGATTACGAGGAGCTTGGCTTGGCAATATTTCTCTACTTTACTTGATGAATGCTGTTATTAATCCTTTAAACTGGAGGATGCACAAAAGACTAAACTCTCTTTCTGGGCTAAGTAGCTCTACTTTTTTTCACCTGAACCAGACTATTTCTGATCCAATTTTTAAGGTTTATGATAGATTTATACTCAGAAGTAGGCAGTCTTGAGTACTAATTTAATCCGCTTATGTCTAATACAGAAACTAGTAAAGATTCTCCAATTTTATCAAACAATCTTCTATTATAGACCTAATTTACATACTAGAAGTGTCCTTATAATGCACTAGCATCCACTTAAGATATAGGATGCAATGCTCGTAAGCAATGGTGGCAAATCTCTACAGTGTAACATAACACAATATTAATGCTTCTATACATAGCAACTCTTCCACATCCTTCTTTAGTGTATATAGACTTAGCATCTCTGGCAGACATTCCCTTTTCACTGAAATTACAAATTTTATAGTCAACAAACTCACTATTCATTTCCAATACCTTCGCATAAAGTAAGTTTTCTATTTGTTTATCACTCGGTAAATTGTTTCCTATCAAAAAAGCCCCCCTTTTGCTACTGTGAGCATGGAGATCTAAATATGAGTAGAGTCCTTGGTAAGTGCGGTTTAGGTATTCAATGTACTTCTTAGCTGCGTTGATTGTAGGGTGCTCTGTATTGCTAGGGTTTATATATACGCGATTCAAGTTTACACCCTTTTAGTCCAGTCGATAATGACCTCTGAAGACTCCGTCTGGATTTAGCACTGGGATTATTTTAAATACAAACATCTTGCGAAGCTAATCTCCTATTGAACTCCTAGATAGAAGAGTTCTGAAGATACCGTCTAAGGTAAATTGGGAAGGAGTCTCTCCTGGATGTACCCTAGCACTCACAAAGATAATAGGACGCGTTGACTTTAAGCATCTTGGCGTTCTTGTAGGAAATAGCCCAGGACTTCTTTCTTCTCTCTTATTAGAAAAGTTTTGTACATCAGAAATAGTTATTACCTCTACAGCTCTTCTATCAATAGAATAAGTGATAATTTCTCTATAAAAGTAAGTGTGCTCAGGTGCATTGTCCTAAAAGATTGAAAGATTCCTCATAATCTCTACATAAGGGTATGGTAGAGAGAAAGCAAAGAAATATATGTGATCCTAGAGCTCAGCCTCGCATATAAAGCTGTATTAGTAAAAGTTGACTCCATTAGGCGAATAAATACCTTCCCTATTGAATCTTTATCATTATTACCTTGTCGGCAATGCCTTATAGCAAATTCTGTATTATGGGGATTGAAGGTACTTCAGAAAGCCCATGTTTATTATAGAAAACCTGTACTATATCCCAGGCTGCATTCCTCTAACTCCAAAGTGAAACCAAATTCTATATTGATTACACCCTTAATTAACTGCATCTGGAGAAATCATCAATTCAAACTTAATAAAAATTACATTGTTAGGAGATACAGCGTTAACACTTGTTAGATTCCCAGAATCAAAGTTGCTGAAAAAGTTAAGACCACCTTGAATAGTGTTGATATGTTGCGGCAAGAAGTCCATTTTATTTGGTAAATTGAGAAACTAGTAATTAGATTATTTAAAAAGGTCATTATAAAAATGAATTGCTAGAGAAAATATATGCGTAAATCTGTAATGAAAAATGTTTAAGAATAGCCAGAGGAAAATCCTACAATATAATCAAAGTAAATAAAAGGTGTTAAAAGGAAAATCAAAAATTGAATAGAAAAGATTGAAAATAATCCTATATTTAAAGAGTTTTTGGAGGTATAGATTGAAACATAAGACGGTTATATATTTGAGGATATTATCAGTCTATTGGAATATAATTAGTTTTGTTAGTTTGATAATATTGTTGTAGCCATTAGAAAAATTTTAAGCTAAAATCTCAAGCATTTTTAAATGGCTGATGATAAAAGAGTAGTTATAGAAAATGCTGCTGTATTATTTGAAAATGAATATGAATAGATCTAAAAACATGATTTTGCTATTAACTAGTATGAAAAGCTGTATTTAAAATTGCTGGAGGTAATAAAAATACATAGATTTATCCGAAAATAGGTTATTTCAAGAAGGATTTGGCTAAATGGATTAAAAAAGAAAAACAATCATATATTTAACTAGGAGATTTTTAACTTAACTAATGAGGATGAAGTATAGTTTATTTAATAAAATTTAATTTACATAATAGATAAGCATAATGGGATAAGTTGTTCTTTCGTTTAAAAAGTTGCCTTTCCCATTCATCTAGGCTTATAATACTAAAGCACTTAATATGATAGTTATATTTCTTATGGATAAAACAATGTAATATTTATAATTAAGTGGAATAGATATTTCCAGTATTATTTACTCCTTTTAGTAAATTAAAGCTACTAATATTTTCCTTTGTATCATTTATTAATTTAAAATGCTTTATAAAAACTAAATTAACCTATTACTACACATTTTTTGAAAGGGTAAACTGCTTTTATTTTTCAGTCTTAAATAAATTCTCTCCTCTTTTGATAGATTATTAGGTAATTCTAAAATATTTTAACTAGGTCTTTAACTCAAATATCTTCTTTTTTTAACACTTTTCTTTGTTGGAATATAAGGATTTGATTAATTTCTTTACTTTTTCATCTAAAAGTTAAGGTAATTTTCTAAAGATTATTTTTTCTATTCTGGTTGCAAATAATCTATTTATTTGCTTATAAATTCACTCTTTTAATGAGCACTGCTTTATAAGAAGATATTATTCTACTTCATAAACTTTTATCTATCCCAATATCTTTAGAAATTATCATAATCTATCTCAGCTTCATTTTTATTAATAGAATTCTTTTAACCTTCATGCTTCTTTTTATTTCTTCCTATTAATAAACTAATCTTTTTACTAAATACTTATTATTCAACTCTATGATTCTAGTTAAGTAATCCTGTAATTTAATCATCTATATCAACTTCATTTGTATAATAATCATTAAAGCTATATTTTTTTAGATATTTTGGATATTTCCTTTCAGTTGATTCTTAAACTTTGTCTTTGATAATAGCCGAGGCAATTATATTCATAAAATTAGATTGACCTTTTGGTTATCAATCTTTTATGTAATTGTACTAGGATTAATCAGCTTCTTTAAAGTTGAATTTAGACACATTTTAGGTGTTATGGCTTTAACTTACTTTTGTTGAAGTAAAATTTTCAAAATTATCTGTGAAATTATGTTTTCTTTGTTTTTTTGCTATACTTAAACTAGGCTATTTTATTGTAAAGTGAGATGATGCTTAATTCCCAAATGTTAGTATATTGAATTTAGATTTACTAGTGCTTTGTAATTGTTAGTTATTACTGCTCTATTAACTGCTGGATCTATCTTAATAACTTGCTTATATAGGGGAATTTTTATTAGAATGATTGACTTAATCAATCTATTTTTAATAAGCTTTTGGTCTATAAGCTTGATTTGAATGTTCTTCTATATGAAATTATTATTTTGGTTGTTCTTAATATGTGTTAGCATCCTCGTCAGATGATTAATAAAATTGATTACTTTGATACTATTATTCATGATATGACTCAGATTCTGATTATTAACATGTATTATCTTTCTTTAAGATACTTAGAAGGTTATTATACAAAGATATTGACATATTATCTACAAATTTTTACAGTGGATTTTCCAAATCTTCATTTTAGACAGAAGCATCATTCTTTTATATAAACATCATCTTTGAGTACTTTTCTCCTGTACTAATCTTGCCAACTACTTAATTGTTTCCTTATTTTATTCGTTACCTTTTATTCATTTTTTTCCTTCTTTTTCTCCTTATATTGCCTTATGAGCTTAATTTGAAGTTATCTCTTTAATCAATAATTGTAGAATTATCAGAGTCATAGCTACTATAACTTCAAAAATCTTATGATTACTCTAAATCATATTTATTTTACACTACATCTTTCTATTCATTGCTTTTATCATTTTATTAATAACGCTTTTATTACTCTTAATTAATTTAATCTTTTGTAAGTTAGCTACTCTTTTCTTCACTTTCATCATTATTATCCTCTTTACTCTATTTTTATCAATTTCACTAAGCATCATTATCATCTTTTGCACTTAACTTTTGCTTATTTTATTAATTTTCACTTAATTCTTATCTATGAATATCCTCTTTACCAATGATTTAATTCCCTTTTTATGATTACTCATCCTAATTTAAACTGTTGTCAGATTTTTAATAAGGAAACAACTTTATATATGGTAATGTCTTAGGATGTATATTAAAATTTGAATCTAGCATTTCCTACAGATCATCGGGTAAATCTTGCTATGTTTAAGCATCTGAAAACTTCCCTATATAAATCCCATTTTGCCTAATGTTTCTTTCTAGTTCCTTATCTTAAGGATTTAACAGCTAAGTGTGGAGAATATTGAAATCTAGTTCATCTTTCTATAAATTTTAACTCAGTCGTTTTCTATTATTAAATCCTCCTGAATAATGTGGAATTTTGGGACGTATTCCTTAACTGCTTTTAGGAAGGTTTAAAGTATCTAGACTTGGCTGTATTTATTAAGATAAATCAAAACTGTTTAGTATTTATGTTCCTTTATCTTATTTGTATTACTAATGTTGAATATTGTAATTAATTAGTCAACTAGATATTTCAAAGCCAAGCTGTTAATAATATCTCTTTTTATTTATTGAATTTTTTCTTAGATATTTAACTCTCCTAGTAAAGTTTTTATCATTAATCATTAACTCAGTTTTCTTATCAATTTTCTCTTCAGGTTCTTCTTTTATTGTATTTACTAGACAATAGTTTATGTCTAAGTCAATTTTATTTTGATATCTTCAAAGCTATTTATCATCATATTAAGTATCTATTAGCTTTTGAATACCATCTGTAGACTCCACTTCTCTATTTTTAACAGCATTTGCTAAAACTTGTAGTACTGTAGTTTAATTAGTTTATGAACAGGAAAAAGATTTTCTTCTGCTAGAAGTTCTTCTAGTATTTTATTAAAAGATATATCTGTAAAGACCTTCAATTTACAGATTTCTGGCTTATTTTTACGATATTTGATACAATTATACAATATTTACTTATTAATTTTTCCTTTAATTTTATTACATACCAGTTTTATATGGTATTCTTTCATATCCAAAATCTAAAACAATAATTGGCAGTCCGTTTTATATTTCTTATGGGGAGCTGCATTTGCTCTTATTTTAAGTTTTTTTACTTAAATATCTAAATTTAGTTTAGTTGAATTATTCTTTTAGTTCTTTATTTAATTTAAATTCTTTCTATTTAATAAACTTACCGTAATATTGATCCTTACTAGGATTAGCTTATTTTATCTAATTGCTGGCTATTTAGGGTAGGATTATTTTCGGATATCTTGGCTCTTTGTTCATTTCTGATCTATTTTGTATAAAATAAGGCTTTCGTATATCAATTTAACTCTTTGTCCTTGTAAGATTTAATTTTGTGCTATTGGTATTCCTTTATGACAACGATCTCAAAGATGATTTAATAAAATCGAAGCGACTACTTCTTGACATTTTAATATGTATAAAATTGACTGCTTATACTTGCAATTGTTTTTCATACTTATAAGGAATTATTAAGAAGATTTATAAAAGCTTACTAAAGCTATAACTTTAATAATGAAATATATAAAATAATAGAATCATAAATTGCAATTACTACTAGTAAGGACTTTATTATCGGCTTTAATTAAATATTGATAGGGATTATATAATTCTGTTATCTAATGAGGATTCAATTATATTAAAGTTCAGTAAATTTAAAAGTTGCTCATTTAAAACAATATAAGATTAGTATTTAGCTTCATTAGATAAATACACCCTTTATAGAAGCCAAAAATTTCAATTTAATTTGATTAAAGCTTTATATAGATAAGAATATATGAAATTGTAATTTAATGCATTTATGTTTTCAAAATAAAAGCTGATAATCGTTAGCACTAGTAAGAAACTATATATTATGTACTTGCTGAATGAAGTAGATATTCATTTATTGTGTGTATTTTTACTATATAATTAGCTTCAGATACTGTAATAAGATAGATCTAAATGCATCTCTTTTAAGGAATGGCTTAAATCAATCGATTAACTAATCGTAACAATTAGTTCATTAATAACTATCTATCAAGTTCATTCATAGTTTTAAGTTATCTTGTATATTACCTATGCTTTCATTTCTGTTAATTCACGCTGTAATACAAACTAAATATACATAAAAGGTGTAATTCTGCAAATATAAATCCTTTGGTATTCTTCTACAATAATAAAATGAAGGAAATAAATATACTCATATCTCTTATTTACATCTGTGACAGCCTCGAATTTTTATCTAACCCTTACAGCCTAATCAAGCCAATAATCTTAGCAATAGTTCAACTATTCATCAAGGATCAAATAACAATATACTTTTTCATCATATTTCTGTAAACAATACTAACAGCAATCCAATACTCGATAATTTCCTTCGGCAACCTCATTATAATAATTTACTTTCTACCTAATTTTACAAATTTCAATATAACAAACTGCTCAGGGGCTTTATTAGTACAGTACTTTACATTCGGATAAGCGGGATCTCTAATAGGCTTCGACGTATCTGGCCAAAGTTTGTATCTTTTATTATTCAACTTTATGGTGATTCATAGAGTGCACTTTTAAAACAAAACTAATAAAATCAACTCAGATCTATAACTCGCTTAGACATAATTAGAACAGTTGCAAGAAGGTGGGAAAAATGTAAGTTTAAGCACAAGCTCTGCGCTTATACGAGGACGAGAATCAAGCAAATTTTAACTATTATAAAAACTGCAGTCAATACGATCCCATCAGGTAAGAACAACAAAAAGAAAACACAGTTAATAAACCAAGAGCAATAAAAGATTTGAATAGTAAGAAGAAGGGTTATTGAGGCCTTCTTAAAGTGAAATCTTAGATAATATACTATCAGATTCAGAGAGCAACAGTGAAGATGTTTTTAACGAGTCTTAATAATCACCTGTAGACAATGAATCAAATTTCAGCTAGTTTTTAAACACTTCAGAAAGTAATATTTCAGATTAGGATTTAGAAGACTTAATTCAAGCCTTGCTGTAAAAAGAAATTTTACTTAGAAACTCACAGGAATTAAATCAAGAAGAAAGAAATTCTATAGCTCTTGAAACCAGGCAAAAGTACTTATAGGCTGCTAGATAAATACCGCAATTGCAGCGAAATACAAAAAGACTGTAACGAGCTAACCGTAGAAGTAGCTTTATTAACTTAGCAATACCAGAGGAAAATGAAGATATAAAAAAGGCATTTAAGAACTTTGGAAATTGGGATTTTGATACACTTTCTATGACAAAGTACACACAGTAACCTCTTTAAGAACTGTCAAGATATGCATTTGTAACTTTAGGAGTTATAAGTGATTTTAAGATTTCAGAGGATAAGCTAAACTCGTTTTTATAGTATGTAGAAAAAGGCTATAAAACTACTAATTTCTACCATAACAGTCTACATGCTGCTGATGTCACAAGCTCGGTTTACTTTTTATTGCAATGTGGACTCTAACTTTGTGGTAATATAACAGATTTAGATTTCTTTGCACTACTTATTGCTGCAATGTGCCATGATATAGGCCACCCAGGAGTAAACAATACCTTTTTAGTACTATAAGGAGACAAACTAGCGCTAAAGTACAACGATGTCAGTGTTCTGGAAAATATGCACGCATGCACAACTTTTCAAATACTTAAAAAACGAGGCTGTGAGATAACTGAAAATCTTGATGAGGGGGAATACAGGCAATTTAGAAAAATTGTTACATAGACGATTCTAGCGACAGATCTCGAGAAACATTTTGTCATCTTAGAGAATTTTAGAAGTATGATGATGCAAGAGGACGTTGGAACCTTAGAAAATGAAAAGTTTAAGCTAGCATCGCTGCAGATAATAATAAAATGTGCTGATATAGGCCATGGAGCTAAAACACTTCCATTGCATAAGATCTGGAGTGGACTTATAAGCAAAGAGTTCTTTTTATAAGGTGACAGGGAACTAGCTGAAGGGTTACCTTTAAGTGCTCTTTGTGATAGGAAATCTGTAGTTTTATGTGATTCGTAGAAGGGATTTTTAAATTTTTTAGTTACACCTGTTTTTAAGACGTTTGAGTAGTATGTTGAGTCGTGTAATGAGGATGATGCAGAGTTAGAGCTTAGAATTTGTACGAGAAATTTGTAACAAAATGTTGAGTTTTGGGAGAGTGAAAGAGCTTTATTGGATCAGAATTTAGAGGTAACTTTTAAGCTTGATGATACTCCACCTCCTTTGAGCTTTCTAAATAGATAAGATAATATTTCATAGATATAGTAAATTGTTAATTCAGTAAAATGTTTTATTATAAATTTTATCAAGAGTTATATTGTTTAATTAGATTTTTTGGTAGAAAAAGGTATAATTGATGGGTTGCATATGAATAGTTCAGTATAGTTTTGAATAATAGTTTAGACGAGATTTTAGGCTCTGTAAAGCAATTATAGCCATCCGCATACTAATTAAATATCTTTAAATCTAGACAACATGGCTTGTGCAATCACTTTTGGACACTTTATTTGTATGTATTAGATTAAGGAACTTTAACAGAACTGGATCAATCGCTATCATAAGCTCGTAATAGCTTTAAATTTACATTTATCTTAAAGATATTAATTCTATTACATAATCGCCTATTAATAAATCAGAATCACCTTAAATCCCTAATAATTCTAACACATATCTTTTATTGCATAATGTATTTTACTAACTTACTCTCCTTCTATTTTTTAAATTACTCAAATTTATTTCCAGTGTTACTTCTTTCCGCTGGACCTTGATTGGAAATATTGTATAAGAGAACCACTCGGACTACTTAAAAGATTCCCATGCCTGCTTTCTATACTCTTACAGCTCCTATATAGATCCATGTTGAGGCTAATAAGGATCAGACACAATTTAAGCTGGAGACGCAGGTAGATTCTATCGAATAACTCTCATAACTCTAGGATGCCTCATACGTGGCTATTGGAAACTACTTTACTGAATCTATTAATTATTAAAATCCGTCATTTTATTTATCAAAGTTGCTATAATATTATGCGTAAGATTTAATAAAAATCACTTAACTAAAAAACTAACAATAGACTGATTCCGATAGCTCCCTGTAGCCAGCCTGCATAGTCATCCTCACTTGATTCAGCCTCTGCTTCAGTTGTTAGTTAAATTGACCTGATCTCCTAGCCAACCACTTCAAAGTTATAAGCTGCATGGCTGGGCCATAACGGGTAGCTATTATAGCACATATAATAGCACTAGTAGCTTGTATTAGGAGTCAGTCCTGTAATCTCCAGCACAGCTGATAAAGTAGTATCATTATAATTCAAGCACAATCCCCTAGCGTCATTATTATCCTCGTCTAACCCTAGTAAAATTTAGTTTTCATTGATATTATTATCAGGATTAGCAGGAATACATACTCCACATACTTCTCCTTCTACAGTGCATCTCATAGAGGCAGTAACCGATACATCAGTGGGTGAATTTGATTAGAGAGTGGGTGTTCCATTATTTTATGTATTTCATTGTGGTTCCGCTACAGATTCCCTTCCATATAATTCAAAAGTAATATTAGGTGTACTAGTTATGCCTAGATCCTTAACTCCTTATGCCAGCATTGCTTATTGCTTAGTGCCCAATTACACATATTATATAGGATCAGGAGACTGTACATACCTCACAGGAGGTAAAGTCCATTGAAACTTAGTAGTTTATGCAGTTTCATCAGTAATTCTAGTCCCTTTAATCAGTCTTTCAGAAGGAACTCCAATCACAGTAGCTGCTAAATTCTACAAAGCTTCCTGGCTACTAGCGTTTATGATACCACTGAATAACAGAGAAAAATTAGCAGCATCTGGCATTGTATCAGTAGTAAATTGTTCTGTCACAAATGCTGAGTCTTAGTTATTCCCAGTCGTTACCATACACTGAACTATGTATGTAGTTTGGGCAAATAGCTCCTCTAGTTAGGCTATTGTCGTTGATACACCACTCTTACTTATAGCTGCTCCAATCCATTTCTTCTGTAGAGCTTCCTTATATATTCTGCGTTGATAGGCTACCCATGAATCTATTCTAGTTTGATTTTTGTCCTCTTGACTAGGACTTGTCTCTATGTTAGTTTCTTCAACTGTAGTCTTATCAAACTCTATTTCAAAATAATCTCCTACATCTTCTTTTAGTTAGGAGGATGTTTAAAGGTCAGTTCCTAAAGGTGCTACAAACCAGTAGAAGATTCCATCAGTATCGGATGTGGCTGAGATGTTTATTGATGTGCGAGTTGGATCGTCGTGGGTGAGTTAACTGACTGTTGGTGCCTGGGCTGTAACTGTAGTTTAGATTTAGAAAGTGCTACTGCTCAAGTTATTATAAGCGCTTTTATCCGAGCCTGTTATAGTATAATTCAAAGTTTAACTACTTATCAAGGTTATTTCACTAGAAGTTCTTATTTAGAAATACTTGTCATTTATACCCGGGCTAAAATCTAGAGTAGTGGGTTCTATAGTAATTTCAGTACTTTCAATAGCTAAAGCTATTTGTATAGTAATAGAGTACTCAGGGGCCTTATTCAAGTGAACTTTGATGGGATGCGAAGTGTAACCTGCAAGAATCGGGTTTATTTGGTCAACTTGTATACTAATTAACTCCTTTTTAAATACTTCCACCATTGTTTTGACAGGGGGATGGTAAAGAGGAGTATTTGCTATAAAAGGTTGTTCTACTATACTTCAATTTATAAAGTATATACCAGGGTTGATATCAATATCTGCAGCAACTCTAAATTTAAGGCTCTTTTCATACATCTGCATAGTGGAATTGTTAGATATTTGGAATGTAAGTTGATCATCGTCATTTGTGAAGTTGTTAGTTTTTACTTCAAATTTAACACTATAAGCAGCCAACGGCTCATCTGTAGAACTCAAAGTACTTATCAGTAAGTCATCAGTTTAAGTACCTGGATTTATTATTATTTGATTATCTTAGCTTATAGGGTTATATTAATTAACTACAAAACCTCTATAGGGCTATTGGAATCCTAAATACGAAGCATTCACATCTAAATAAGATTTAGCGATTGTTTACTTTCCTTTAGTCAAAACTGCCTGGAATTACTCTGTCCAAATTTCATATAAAGTAAAAACATCATCATCACTTGCGTCAAAGTTGTTGACTGGGTTTTAAACAGCGTTTCTTGTAAATCCCCATGTAGGATTTGCCATATCGAATGTTTTGAAAATTATCTTATGGTCCATAGTCAAAGATTCCGTGAAATTTGCGAATTCCATTGAAATGTAGTTGTCTTCAGTACCACATGAAGTTATTTCTTCTACTTATTCTTCATTTAAGCTTGATTAGCCCATGTTTATGAAAGAAAATTAGCAACTTATTCTTTCCAAGTTTCTTTCTAGATTAGTGTTATACTGCTGTGGCAATTTAATTGAGAGTTTAGTGTCATTTGTAAAGGTATTGGATAAGAAAAACTCGAATTGATAGTTATCAGATGCAAAAGTAGTGTTGTTTTAGGTTTAAAGGGATTTCATACTAATATTCTCAGCTAGGTCATCGAAAGTAAGTCCGCCAATTGATCTATTCTTAGAAGTAGCTGATCCAGTTGAATTAACAGTAAAGATTTAAAAGTCTCCAGTAGTTGATGTAGATTAGTACTTAGGATTTTTCACACCATGGACAATAATAGAGATATCAATGTTAAATTAAACACTGTTTATATTTGAGATCCTAAGTTTCCATTGATCCACAGTGCAATCTATCTTCTCTCCAAGTCTGCTACTTTCACATTCTAGATAATAATACGAAGGATTACCCCACTAGTACTTGTTAGTGGACATTCCTAAATAAGGCTCATAGTCAATAGGGAATAAGATCCAAATTTCATCAGTAACTGCTAAATTTTGGCTAGTTCTGAATGTGAAAGTATAGTCTGAGTACTCATTAGCAGTAGTATTACTCAAAGCAATTCCATTTGTATCCAGAGTGATTGACCCGGTTATAATCGATTACACAGTCAATGCATGGGATTAACTAGCGTTCTATTAAGTGTCCTGGTCAAAAACGATT
Source organism: Condylostoma magnum (assembly GCA_920105805.1). Classification (NCBI taxonomy): domain Eukaryota; phylum Ciliophora; class Heterotrichea; order Heterotrichida; family Condylostomatidae; genus Condylostoma; species Condylostoma magnum. Next base: position 15,000 of record CAKKTI010000047.1, read on the forward strand.
CCTAAGTAAGAGGTTTTAAATAAGAATCCCACAGTTGTGCTCTACGCTGGGTTGTCAATTCCTCTACGAATATACAGTTCTATTGACTCTGAGCCTGCAGCGACTGCTTCGGCAAGCACTAGTGTAAGCTTATCACTGTTCACTGTTACAGAAGTGTATTGCTTGTTGCAAAAAACATAGTTTTTAGTATTGGTTGCATTAACTTTCCAAGATCCTGTGGCACTGGTTATTTCTAATGTACTTTATGCTGGAATTGAGTTTGATAAGGTGAATCTGAGATAAATGTCAACATCAGTTTCTGAGGCGTTTGGAGGGAGTACTTTTACTTCATTAAGGGCTGTTTATCCAACAGCACTGGCTTGGGACACATTGGCTGTGTTTGGTATGCTGTCTTGCTTGTAGATATAATGCCAAGTGCTTGGAGTGTATCCTGAGTATTGATTAGCTGGTACATAAGCCTATATCTCCATAGATGTTAGATACTCATGCTGTACATTTGAAGTAGAAGAAGACTCAGGGGGTAAAGTATTAGGCCATGAGAAAGTAGCAGTAGTTTATGCATCAACTGGCCCAAAACCTGTAATTGTATATGTGTTACCTGATCCACTGTTGTAACATTAGACTTGATTAGAGTCACTTTCATCAGTTAAACCATCTACTTAACAATAATTCTCAGTTGGTTCCCAGTCCGGATCAACTACTATAATAATTTTGCTGCTTTTTGGTAAGCCATATACTAAATCAATAGAAACTTATAAATTTGTATGATAAGATGCAGGACTTCTGGCCTAAACATCGGATGGGGAGGCAGATGCTAGAGTTATTCCTAGGACTTATGAGTAAATATTAGCCGTGGTTGACGCATATTTACAATGAGCATTATTATCAATACTACCTATAGTCATATAAACACTATCAGGATTGTTTTGGCCCACTCTTCTAGTTGAAAACTTAGGCAAATTGATTCCAGATAATGTAAGATCACATGCATTTTAAGCACAGGTTTAAGTAGTGAATATGAGAGGGAATGCATAGTAAGGATCATTGGATAGTATAGTCTGGGTGTTTGTAAGTGTTTGAGTTCCAACTGCAGTTAAGGAAAAGTTTTATAGATTAAATCCAAGAGGTAACTATATAACAGAAGTTGTAGCAGTAATAGCAGCCCCACTTCCCATTGTAGAGGTTGTTATGCTTTGACTTGTAGTAAACGCATTTTAATCTAAATCTCCAGTTAAATTAATAGTGTCTGCAGCAACACTTCCCCCAATAGCAACGTCAGCAAATTCTTTGTAAAGGATAACATATAAGTCACTAGGATTTTTATTATTCTCAGTATAGTACAACGTAGCAGTTATTGAATCCCCGGCAGAATGCTTTGAAGCCAGCCAGAGATTATAAGGAACAGCAGTATTTGAATCGTAATTATAACTACTTTGGTTCATAATTCTTATTTTTCTCGACATAAGCGTAAAAGTAGCATTTGTGTCGAAATCTGAATGATATACAGGATAGTTCTCCCCGATAGTTAAATTAGAGCCCAAATCAGCAGCATGGTTGGTACTAAAGTCTATGTCAAGATAGTAAGTTCTTTCAGCAACTGATGCATTTACTTCAAACGGTACTTCTAGGTCAAACTTCATAAGATTTCCACAGTATCTGGAAGCCAATTGATTAGAAAACACGGACGGTTCAAAAGTAAGAACTTGGAATATAGCATACTTTACATCATTCACTATACCAATAGCCCAGGACTCGTATCTAGTTTCTTTATTGGATGCAACTCTCGGCAAGAACATGTTAGTCATATAGGCAGTACTGAAATTAGTTGCGTAATCATTACATTATGAGTCAGTTCCTGTACAATTGTTATTATAGAATCCAAATGTACCTCCGTTCTTAGCACTTACACCTATTGCAGAGTTAGTACTAATAGAGTTTGTGCTTTAAACTGCTTCAGCATATACATCGTTTGTATTATCAAATAAATCTGCTATACTTCCATCATCTGATAACTGATAATTAAGTCTAAATGGACCTTTAGGTGCACTTGCATCTGCACTTATAAATACTGACTTATCTTGCATACCTACATTGTTCACAGGCATGTTTATAGTCAAATCTAAAGTATCATTTGTTCCAAAAAGACCAGTTTTTAATTGCAATACCGCTAGAATCATGTATTTATCACTACCTCCAGTACTAAAATGGTAGTTGTAGTTAGCTGCATCAGTTGCAAATGTAAGAGTGTAAGATCTTGCTGATTCTACTCCAACTGCTGCGTAAGGAATCACCTCAGCTTATGATTGACTATCTATTACAGTAGTTCCATCAGACCAGTAGGTTTTTACTTAGAAGGAAGGAGAAGCGTTATTAAATTCACTTAATACAGTTAAAGTTATAACATCATTTTACACAAGTGATCCAGAATTCACACTAATTTCAACATTTTAAGTGTTTAAAGTATCACAGGAAATATCTCTATTAATCCACTCTACAAAACAGTAATCTTTAGTTCCAGTTGCACTTCCTCCATCGTTATCTAGTTTGTAATAACTATTAAAGACATCAATACCTTCAAAATCAACTACAATTTTTCCATTCATTGGTACAGGATTAGATAATTTAAACGATACGTCAATATACAAAGTTAGCCCTTATACAATATCCTGCTTAAGATACCCATTATGTGTATTCCATGCGACATCCTGTATTGCTCCAACCCCAGTTTCCGGTCCAGTTCCCGAATACTTCCTAATGATATTCATAGTTCCCCACCTATAAATCTCTAAATAGTGCTTATAACTACTAGCATCCCAGTCCGCAGTGGGTCCAACAACCCCTGAAATTCTCAAAGCCAATTCCACTGAATCTCCCATAAGACTCACATCTTTATCCTCTGAAACACTATACACATATACCTTATTTTCACTCACCGAGCACTCTAGCTGGCTCTACCCATTAAACTTAAAGTGATTAACATCCTCCACATCCCTCGACTCACATGCTAGTTTAGAAGAATCAATAGACCATTTACTATCAAGAGTAACTACTATAGTATCATATTTCCAAAAGTCTTAAGAAACAGTCACCTGGAAGTCTAATTATGTGTCCCTTAAAACAGAAACTGCCTATCCATCCGGAGTCTTTACACTCAGATCTCCATCAGTACCAAGTGCTTGGGTTACATATATAGACGAAAAACTGTTATTAATATCAATAATCTCACCTTCCTGATACTAGCGAGTAATAATACGAAAAGGCCCATAAGCTCCGGAGGAGCTTGGAAGTGTAACGCTTGTGATTGTTACCCATGAATCATCATTTGCAGTGATTTCAGTATTAGTAGTCACAGTTTTCTTATTGTTAAGCTCCGAGCCGGGGGCCGTCATGCCAGAAGGAAAATAGACTTCTATAAAGCCGCCAACTTTCAAGGTTTAAGTGGTTCTGAATTTAAAAGTGAGTGAAACGTTGGTAGAACCTGCATTAGATCCTGAGATTTCAATTGGACGCGCTGTCCAGGAGTCTTCCCACCATGTTATACGGCCTGGGTCTATCCCTGAGTCACGGCCGTTCGTATGGAGTGAGTTAGCTAGGATGGTTAGGAGTAGTAGTCCGATGATTAGCTTTTTTGACATTTTTATTGGTATAGCGTGTTGGATATAGAAGGGCATGGAAGATAAAGGGCTAATTGTTACTATACTTTATTAGGTTTTTGTGGAGGGTTTGGAGATAGAAACGTAAGGGGTAGACTTGTTTGTACGTTGAAGGGTCTTTTTGAGGTAAGTGAGCTTCTTGTAGAGATTTGCCTGATTGAAGGCTCTGGAGGATCGTTTAGAGCTGTGTTATTAGCTCAAGTTGTCTGTAAAATATCCGTTTTTGGGAAATTCGGTAGTTAAGACTCATTGTTTGCCGGAAATTAAGGGGTTAGTGCTGCAGTTAATACACATCTTCTTAAAGAGTTGTATTGAATCGGAAACTTAGGTTTTTGTATAGGAGGGATAGTTTCTATAGTATCAATAGTTCTACCTCGATACTAAACGGCTAATCTCGTAGGTAGGGAACTGCATCGAATTAGCTCGGCACTAATTGCTTTCTGTAGTAATTGAAAATCTAAGTATTCAATTTATCAAATTTGAGTTTAAATTGCTTAGTAATTCTTCCTAATCTAGTTTTGTTCAACTTATAGCGGAACTTTTTACTTTGGATATCATTTAAGCTAAAGTCAACTTAAGGTCTAAGGCCAATATCTTGCATTCTAAAAATCATAGAGTCGTATCTATTGTCAAAGTTACTAAATCCGTAATCTAGCAGCAAATCTCTGTTATTAAGTCGCCCGTAACAAAAATACACTTACTATCCTTACTTAAAGCTGCATCGCTTTTGACTGTTGTATATAAAATACTTAAATGATTCTGTTTCTTCATAGTCATCATTCTAGTCTATATTCAAGTTCTCGTATGGGTCTAGCGATTCGTCAGACTGATGATCACTTTCAACATACTCAACAGACTAATTTCTAGCATCATCATCATCTGAACTACTCTCAAACTCCTTTAATTATTCATCAATCTCTCAAATATACTCAATATCTTCAAATTCTTATGACTCCTGATAAAATTTATCGAATTTACTCAATTAAGTGTTAAAAGTCATAGGAAATCTTGATTAGCCTGGATGACCTGTAAAATCTGAATAATCGATTTCAGATGTGCTAGAATTGCAATTGGCCTAAAGATACTTATTAGTTTTGGCTCCATATACAACATATACATCAGCGTGATTGAAATTATCTGCAAATGGGACTACCATTCCGTCATTCCAATCAAAAGATCTTGTATTAACTAACTTATAACTTATTTTAAAAATTTAAAACAAATCTAAATCAGGTGGAAAGAACTATGGATAATTCAGTATGAATTTGTCTCTTAGCACATATCAATGCCCCATTAGCTATTTCTTTACCTTTTATGCATCTTAAGATAGATAAGGATCCTATAGAAGCTAAAAATCCTCTTAATCCCAATCTCAAAGCAAATCGATTTCTGGAACAATTTGAAAATAAGGATATCAAAAGCTCTATTCTCCTTTTATTTGCTCATACATTACAAATAAATACAACATGTCATCCTTTGCGTAACTAGATTCATCAAATCAGAAGTCATTTTCTTGTCATATTACTTGTAATTCACTTTGTAAAGCTTTTTCTGGAGTTAAAGCTAAGTGATAAGGAACAAAAACGAAGGCTTTTTAGGAGGAAATGTCATGTTTAGCTATTGCACCTATTAAACCATGACTACCAAAAACTGCGGGATATTCTATACTAGGGTAAATTACTCCATTTTCATCAAGTCATTACTTGTATCTGATAATATCCACATCCTTTTAGAGTTTCTCTGTCTCTTCTGTGTTTAATTCAGGAAATAGAGTTCTTTGTAGCTGTGAAATACATTCAGTATTTGTATCAAAGTCTTCCATTTTTAATTACATTTCAACTATTAATAAACCCCTCAGGCACTTCGATCTCCCTTAAATACTTGAAATACAGTTCTTCATTTGATATATAATTAACACTCTCTCTCAACAGACTCATAATTCCTGTATAATCTTACTATACAATTTACTCTTCATAATATTTGAAAATAGCTACCCCAGCTTTGAGTAGTATCAAAAATCCATCAATAAAAAATATATCCCACACTCTATGTACAATATCTATATTCAGCGCTGTTGAATACATAGTAAGAATCCAATTAAGCAGATACATCTACGGTTATATTTCGAGCTGCTCTAAAATTTCCAGTACTTCTATACAATTATTATACATAAGCAGTCTAAACCAGTTATAGACTCGTTATGTTATGTTAGTATCAAACTTATAAAATCTGAGTATGATGGGATGGCGTACTATATGCACAAAACAGTGTAATGCACTATCTGATGGCATATTAAGTAATAAGACTCCAGCAATAAAGCTCTATCCTTGTACATATCCTACTCCATTACTGTTTGGAATTCACGCTTATAAAACTTGTCGTAATTCTTAGTTCATTGGACTGTTTTTAGAGAATAATCTTGTTTTTGTTAGTGTTCTATAAGCATCTAGTTATATCTAAGCTATTGATCGCTGGAAGAAATCATTAGATTAAGCTTATTATACATATTGCAAACTGTTTTGAAATAAGTCATGTGGCAACTCTTATGAATTACCTATTAGGTTAATTCAAACTTATCCTCTATATTTAGCAGGTATTCCTTTATATATAAGTTTTTATACTCTTCTAGTCTTTTTTAATTTGTTGAATTATGGGTAGATTTTCCTTCATTTTTCTAAGATTTTACATCTGAAATCCTCGATTTTCTTTTACTGTTTTTCTTGTTAAAGTAGTTTTAGACGTTTTTGTTTTAAAGAGTTGTAATAATTGTCTAAATAATCCTTAACAATTCGTTGATGCATCTTCATCTCTTAAGTAGTTTTTCCTGTAATATTATCAGGCCTAAAACTGGAACTATGGGGTGAAAATGTTCCAAATACTCCTAATAACTAGCTATCAACACTTTAATTTAGACTTTGGCTTTAAAATCTTCTTTGAATCTATAGAAAATTGGAATCTCTGCATACAATTAGCTTTAGTTACTATGAATTAACTCAAGGCTAGTATTTTACTTGTAATGGTGTATTACAATCATTCTTAGTATTAACTCCTAGCTATCCTTTATTGTTTGCTCCTATGCTATATACCAATCCATCGTTTTACACAAAGCAAGAGTGGTAGCTTCCACATAAGAACTGTGATATTGCACCCTATCATGGTAATTATACAGGAGCTAATACACTTTCAAACTAGCTAATTCCCAATTGCCCATTCTAGTTTTATCCAAACACCAATACTTTCCCACTTTTAGTCAAAAAACCATTATGAGCTGCTCCGCAGCTTATTGACTCAATTTGCTAATCAACTTCTAATAAAACAGGATTTTTAACATTATCTACTCCGCCTAGGCCTAGTCTTCCATATTTCCCCTTCCCCCATACATATAATTTCTAAATATTCTCAGTATCCTTTACCATTATAACATTATGGTGATCTCCTGATTAGATATCTTATATTTCCTGTATATTCTCTATGGTGATAATTTAAGGTGAGTCGGATTTTTGAATTTACCCCAATCCTAATTCTCCATGTTTTCCTCAACCTCAAGTATAGACTTGATTATGATCATCAGTACATATTGTATGACTTACCCCACAGGCTATTCTAGTTATCCTATTGTTGAAATTCATACTAATAATCTGATATTACTGAATATTTTTTTAAACTTATCAAATCTAGAACTGATTATCTTAAATATAAACAAAGTCTTAAGTGAAGCAATTCCTTGCTTGTATAACAGGACCTGTTATATGAGTTATATCAGTTATTTCACTATTTTACGACCCTTGCACTGTATTCATATCTAAAATAGAGAAAGAGTTGTCTATACTTCAAACAAAAGTAATCTGCTTAGTTACCAAGGCTCCTTTAAGCTCAAAATTTACAGGTATTTACGTAGGTAGGCTGGCTTTAAACGTATCAGTTAATTGGCCCCACCCAAGAACTATACTATTCTAGGACATATAATGAATTTAATTAACTAAAATCCCTAAATTTTTGTATGTGACTGAAGCATAGAACAGTCTTTAAGAACACCTTTAGTTAATTATAGCAGCAGAGAACTAAACAAGCAATTAGAAAGCTTAAAAAACATTCTAGTGAAACTGAATCAAGGATAGAATGTATAACCATGGCTTGATTATGTAATAGACAACTGCTTTTTCTAAGGTGCTCCAAGGCAGTCAAGGTTTATATCTTATTAAATTCTAAAACATGCGTGTGGGGTATATTAACAAGACTGGAGCAGTATAATAGGGCCCCTTTCTGTCGATTTGAACACACCTCAAGACTAGGAATTCAGAGTGTTTGCTATAAGAATGCTGCATCTTATATAACACCAATAACTAGCAGAGATGCTTATAAGTAATGAAAGCACGATACTTGGCCTACTAAAGCCCCCGACAGAGTAAAATATTATTATTTTAGTATTAGAATGTATCCCATCTCTGCTACTAAAGCTATGATGTGGGCTAGAAACTGATAACCTGCGAGTTTAGGATATGATAAAGGATATGTTCAAGCTTATAAGTACTAAAATGCTGGATTAATAAGACTAGATTGCAGGATTTGCATGCAAGGCTCTTCGATCTTTATTTGAGGAATTAGAGACTGGAAGAATTAGAGGATTATCATAAGAATTAGAGGCAAATGGTAGTCATTAGGAGCTTCTGAGCCCATTGGCTGAATATATAACATAATTTTTAACTCCGCATCTGTATAATATAATAGATAGAATAAATCAGCTCAACTGGCGGTATAAGATAGAGGGGCTGTACCCTGTTACTCGGCTGATTATAATAACGAACAACAATAACCTTACTAATTATTTCATAGATGAGCTGTTGAAACCTCTTCTAGATAATCTTAAAAAGGGAGTTGTATGAGAAGCTGGGGAGTGTTTACTAGAAATCAGTGAAAATTTGCAAGTTTCCTCAGATCTTATCTGATATATGTGCAACAAGATATTAAGTCTATCTTTAAGTGACACCAGTATTGCCCCTGCTTTGAAACTAGTAAGTGCTGCTATAATCAGTCTCCCGGCAAGCCTTTAACTCAATATAGCTCTAAAAACGATTGAGTTTAGCCAAAGAGTAGAAAGTATTCTAGATAGACTCAGCATCACCCTTACATGCATTCAGTCGCTAATCACAATTTCACTTATACAGGTAAAAAACTAGAACAATTCTGCGATTTATCAGCTTTTTATATAAGACTGGTTTGTATAGCTATGGTCAAGTCCTGATGAAATCGAGTTTAGAGAGGAGCTTATGGTATGCTTAATACAGTGTGTTCTACTAACAAAAGATGATGAAAACGAATGACTTCTAATTGCTTTCGAGGTTTGTGATGTCTGCTTAAAAGTACTGGATTGGCATTGTGAGAACAGAACATTTGCTTAGTCTTACTTTTTTATTCTATTAGAGCAAGTTTGTTCAGTTAACTGTGAAAACTTGCATGATAGGAAACATTAATTACTATAAAACATAGCGATGAGATTTGAGTCGTCTCAGTGGGAACAATGCACAATTCCTAATCAATTTACTAGAAATTTGGCTATTAATTGTCTTGCTAAGTTTCTGAGCCCTTAATCTGAGAACTAACTGCTGTAATTAGTCGATTTGATTAGAATACGAATTTTTAGCAGTGAAATGTAAGGACAAGTAAACAATGATCCTGAGATTGAGTCGGAAATGGCCATCGAGCTGTTATTGAGTAGTTGTTACTTTCTAGCGACCAGGTTCACTGATTTAATCTGTAATCCAATAGTAAGCTTTCTAAGCTAGTTTTGTGATGTCCTTGATGCTAACTAATAAGCTGTAAGTACAAGTAAGTTAGCTTAGAGGATTCTTCAGTTTCTTACTCGGTTTTAACTGAGAACAGCTCATAAGCTTGATGAGTTCTAGTTGTTGTTAGAAAGAGATAATTAGTAGGATAAAAGAGCTTTGAAACCTGCTCCTGATAACCTGTTTCATGATTCTTTGCATGCTGTACTGAACATTTTTAATAAGTCGAAATACAGGCATGAGCTGCAGAGGAATAGGACACCTATGGGATTGCTAAGAACTGTTTAATAGTAAAGGGAGCTTAATTGAAGGTGCAGAGTTACTAAAGATATAACTGGTATTGGGGATCCGTTGTTTATACAAACAACGCATGTGCTGTACTCTACATAGTAAGTTTTATTCAGCTCCATAGTAGTTTTTTGCTTTAAGATATATAATTTGACTAAGTTTGAAATTAAGAATGTAAGATTGTAAGTTTTATACTCTGAGTATTTAAAACTAGCATTGAAGTAAAATAACGAACATTTTGTAGAATCTATATCTCCTGGGGTAATATGTATATAGGATTGAACGGTTTGGAAGGTACGGGCTGAAATTATTGATTTTGGATAATTGACTACTTCATTGTTATTATTTTTTGAAGATGACCAGCTAGAAAGACCAATAAAACTATTTACTGATATTTACACTATAAGTTACTTTGATATCATTATGAAGGATATGTCTTCATTTAATTCAATGCAGTTGTTTTTGTAGTTCTGGAATAGACTGCCTTATTGTAGCATTATCAATTTTTCATTTGTTATTACTATAAAGGAATTAGATAGAAGAATTAAATAAACTTTGCAGTAAGGAATAAATATAAGGGATGAATTAGAGCATAAGATTGGATACTAAGGAGTCACTATTCAAGGGGACAGATTAGGTATATTGCTTATATATAACATCGAGGAAAAAGAGTTTAAATTAGAGTTTAGAGCTTCTAGAAAGCATGTTATTAGCAAGTTTATATAGGATAAGAGGGTAAGTTTTATCCAGATCATTATCAAAGACATTTTAAAGACAAATATAGATCTAGATTAATTATACTAAAAATGTTGCCAATAATCCCAGTACTGTCTCTCTTTGTAAGAGTACTAACCAAGCCAGTAGGGAATATAGTAAAAGAAGCTGCTTGTCTTGGTATATGGCCGGCTGCAGTCTAGAATTCATTATCTGGGCTAGGACACGGCTGGGATAAATTACTTACCAGAATTGAATTAAAGTTTGAAGGAAAATAGTATAATGAATCTAAGTATAGAGTTTTAACTAACAAACAATCGCTTAACACAGGGTCATAACTAATTGCAGACGTTTTAGTATATGGAACCATGCTAGGATTTGGAATATATGAAATCAAAAGAAATATCCGCGAGAAAAGACAAAGAATGGACAAAGTAGACAGTGAAATTGCCGAGGTAAAGGAAAAGATTGAGGATTTATACAAAATAGTGCTAAAACAAGCCAATGGTAATAATTAAAATGGCAATTTTTAAGAAATTTGGTTCTGATATATACAGAATCGGATCAGACAAGGAAAAATATGATATAGAATTAACAGTGCATAGTGTTGTAGGGAAGTTTAGAGAAACAAGCGCTCTTCAGGTAGTAATTAAATCCGGTACATAGTAAAAATACTAAACTAACCCACAACCCTACAATGCTTAAATGTAAGAAGGCGTATTTGAGCAAACCTTTAATTTCAAAGTAAAAATGTATAAAAGAGGAGGAAAGTTTTTACCAAAGGAACTTTAATTCCGACTAAACCGAGTACAAAAGGGCAGATCAAGAAAAGATGGTAAAGCAAGTATCGATTTAGTGAATGTTGTAGAGGAAATGATGATAATGCGGTAGAACTACTCTCTAAGGAAGGGCCAGGATAAGAATTCACAGTTGATTTTATCTATACAAATGTATCCCTGTGATAATAATCAGATACCTAGCAGAACAACTTCAGAAATACCAGTTCAATTAAACTAGTAAAAGCGGTAAATACAGTCAAAAAGCTTTGCGGAACCGTCAAACTGAGATACTTAAGAATCCCCTAAACCAATTATACAGGAAACTTCGATTATTCCAGAGATAATTGAAGAGGAAGACATCTAAGAAGAATTTGACGTTGTTGAAGATAAGGAAGACAGCATAGTCATAAGTGAACATAGTGACTAGGAATCTTATTGTGAAGATCTTTCAGATAAATCAAGAGAGGAGTCTGATGTTATATTAACTGATAGTGATGAGGAGCCTTAGGTTAAGCAGCATATTGAATAGATTGATAGGAATAATTATCAGTCTAATGATAGAACCAGTCACAGAAGTGATGGAGATGAAGAGGGAATCAGATCACTGTAATAAAAGAAAAATGAGATTTTAACTCTGCAGATGCCTGTTGAGATCAAATAAGTACCAGTTGTTCCAAATATACAAAAATCTGATAAGCTCTAATAGAGCAATGAGACTATATAGCCAATCAATACTAGGAAAAAGAGAGTTAAAAGGTAGACAAGCTAAACTGTGGTTTCCAAGGATTTTAGAATTAATCAGATTAATTAAAGTTACACTGATATAAAAGTGTTTGATAAGAAGTATGTAAAGAAGGATTCAAGTTCTGATGAGGAAGACCCTGTCTGTAATATAAATCCAATAATGCCGGAACCTTTAATGAGTAGGGATAAAGCAAGGCCAAATGCTATGAAAGGCAAACTGGCAAAGGATCCTAATTACAAGCGTCCCCCTACCTGTGCTAAATGTAACATTTATTAGCTTTTATAAATAATACTAAATGTTTTCCAATATAATTAAAAATATGTCATTGGAAAAAAGGAATGCAAGTGTCTTACAAGCTATCAAATACTAACTATCTCTTTATTACCGCTTAAGACGAAGTATTTAAAACACTAACACAAAATATTTCACTCTTTTCTACTATACAATGGTAATTATTCAAATTTTATCTATTTTATTTCCTTTAAATGATCCGGGAAATCTAAACTGGGATATTGAAGCTTTTGATACTCCTAAACTAGTTATAAATTATATTGGAAAGCCGTATCTACTCCTATAGGAGAATGATTTGGATATGCTGGAGTTTTATTCATCTATTTCTGTACTATATTTCAGTTTTCTGATCCTTAGGGTAGCAATTAACTTGTATCAGTATCTCTCAAAATAATCATAATATGCTTTTAAGTAAAAAAGAAAAAGGCTTTTAAAGTCAATGATGTTTATAGACCAACTCATTTCTTATATTTTCTTGCAGTTGTTCTATATACCAAGCATCAGTCTCTATAGTTGATAAATCGGTTGCTGGAATAGTCAAGACTGTGAACATGTATTAGAAAACCAAGGATATGTTATTCTTAGTGTTCTTTGTATAGCTATAATAACTATTTTTTCAGTAATCGATAAATTCTGTCTCTGTACATTTTATCGCAGGGGTTCTTATATAAGTGCTTCTTCTCCTGAAATAAGACTTCGATTAGAACTACTCAAATGTATAATGGTACTGCTTTTTAATATGCTTAGATTCGAAAGCCACGGTATTGTAATGATTTTTATGCTAGGAATTTTAGGACTTTTTCAGATTATTATGCCGTTGAAGTTCATGTTTTATTATAAGAAGATACTCAACTAGCTTGAGATGCTTATAGGGATCATAATGATAATGTATACAGTTTCCTTAACTCTAAGACAGTTATTCGATGTGAATGTAGAAGCATCTTTTATCGTTTTTTTGATATCAACTCCCTTGATCTTTTATATTTTTAGACAATGATACTCGACTCCTTGGCTATTAAAATGGCTAAATACTCCTATTATCTTTATAAAACTGTTTAACATTAGTGATAAAGCCGATCATGATACGTATTTTGACTCAAATTCTGATAAGTTGGCTAAATTAGAAAGAGATATGGAAGGTTAAAGTAGTACTAAGCTAGGGAATAAGTTTACATTCTGAAAACTATACTATTAGTATGGGCAATAAAATATGAATACTACTAAATACCTAATATCATATGTCTTTAGTAAAACTTCAACTTTTTATGATAATATCGAGATTTCATATGCTTTTTATATGATTAAAAGTAGTCTTAAGCTTGAACCCTAAGAATAAGAAGCTTTAGAATTTATAAGATCTATATCATATATAAAGCAATTTAGTAAGTTTGAGAAGTAACTAAGTATTACGCATTACGAGCTATTTTCAGAGTTGTCTTAGAATAATAAGAAAGCCAATAGAATATCTGCATTAGCAAATAAACTTTAGAACTAGTTTCAAGCTTTTAAGTACTTATAAAAGCAAATATCGACTGGAATTAAGCGGAATATATATTGTATTGAAAAAATAGCAAGTACATACGGTGCTTTAGGAATGACACAAAAGCAGAATAAATGGATGATTGCTAGTTCTAATCTCCAAACCTAATTTTCCCAACTTTAAAACAAAGAAATACGTATGAGCTTTTTCAACCCAGAGTGCTTAGTATTAGTGGTTTCTGGGGAATCATATAACCAAGGGAAAATTATTCACTCTTTAAATGAAAATAGAATTGGATATACTAAATAAGATCTCTTGAAAAGCCATGTGAGTGTTATAATGCCAGAAATACTGTATAAAAAGTAATCCGTATTTTACTCAAACAAAAAGATCGCACAACTTCCTGAAAAGTTTTACTAGAAATCCCATAAAATCATTATCAAGAATATTATGAGCTAAATGATTATAATGAATTGCAAAATAAGACTAGTTAATGAAAGATAGATTGGGAGTCTTTTAGTAGTATTAACAATGAAACAGGATGAAAAAATGCATTTTGCTATATTAGATGATAACAAAACCCATATTATGGGTATGTCTGAGGTTTTTTAAAGGTATTTTAGATTTGAAAGCTAAATAGTAAACCTTTAAACTGCTTTTGATCTATGTGAAGATGAGGAGTTTGAAAATGATAAAATTATTTACTTTAAAAACTCCGAACAAGATTCTACCCTATGTTCTTTTGTTATAATGAAAATGCTTAAGTTGTTCTAAGTGGAAAAGCATCCTGTACTTATATTATATCATAATCAGCCTATCAACTTAAGAAAACAGTTACTTAAGTTTACTGATAAAGCAACTGAGTAGACATAAAGCATCTAATACAGTTCACTGGAAGATGATTCTGACCCAACCTCGGTTAATAGATACAATTTCATGGATTATGGAAAAATGACTGTAGGATCCCATACAAGCTAATTAAACTATGAGTTTTTGAACTACCATTTAAATACTAATATGAACTTTGTTCATAGATTGATGAAACTTTCCTTTGGTAGTATATATCTTTCGACTTTCTGTGTTTTACTCATAAGCATAGTTTGCAATTTTTGCTTAAAAGATACGAATAATTAACTGAGTGATATGATGGTGATAATAAATGACTATGGGAATCTAAGAACCATGGCTTCTTAATCAGCCTACTGTAGTAAATAGCTTTATTTGATAAATTACGGCTTAGAAATGCAGCCATAGCAGACTTTAAGAAATTGTCTTAGGGAGGTAAGTACAAAATATAGGGATTTTGGGGATGATTTAAGAGAATTGAGTAATGAGGCTAATAGTGATTAAATGAAATCTTTATTAAGAAAGCCTGTATATGTTTGGTATTAGTATGTAAACCATGAAGTGCAAAGCCAGAAATAAAATCTTTTATAAATAATGCTTTAAATGTCCACAAATACAGAGGATTTAAGCTATACTCCTATAGAAGACGTGACATATGAAAGCGAAGCTTTCATGAATATATACAAAAACTCTCCCAAAAATGTACTAAAATATCTAAACTCAAGCTTGACTACTTTTGTAAGCGATGCTACTGAGTAACTTTAGATTTAAATCGATTTGATTAAATACAGTGGATTGATATTTATATCTATGGTAATATGCATTTAATTATGCTTGTTAGTCCTCATATTGCTAATGTTAGACTGCAAGAGAAAATCATTTTGAAACTTTATTAATAACTGGCCTGTTAGTATAGCAGTTACTATTAAAAAGTATTCACAGGATCATCTAGTAAATGAGTTAGATTATGATATTAACTAATTCAGCTTTGGGGATAGTAAATAAACTAAATATTCTAGACATGGTTCTTATTATATTTTGATTTTATGCTTGATTGCATTCTACACTGGATTTGGAATTGCTTCTAGCTTAAATCTTAACTAGGAGTCCGATAATGTACAGGAAATACTTACTCATTAATCAAGCTACTTAAACTGGTCAGAGTACCGAAAATCGTTGACTAGTCTAGTAAACTTTTGGACGGTAGAAACCTATCTAGAGAAAATCAACCTAGGCAGGTAGGATATTATAAAAGATATGCAAGAAATTTCAGATTCTAAAATTTAACTACAAAGTATAGCAGATAGTTTACTGTATATGCAATCCTCGTTAAAAAATGATAATAAAAAACTAAACTTATAAGAAATTGATATGACTAGCAAGCAGATAGAAATATTGTATTCTACGTGTGGGATTATTAAAGAAACTAGTAAAGGACTTAGCCCTGCCCTCTATGATTTTATATATAATGCTAATAACCTAGCGGAATAAATTCCTAGTATAAGTGAATTGAAGTAGTTGTATGAGTTTACTAATGGAATATAGGAATGCTTAACTAGTTCATAGGATGAATATCAAGAGTCAGCTCAAATACTACTAGATGATATCATTAATAGGAACTACTATTAAATCTGCTATATTATTGGAAGCTCACTGCTTTTCATGGTTGTAGTGATAAGGACATTAATGCTTAGATTTGAATACTTTACTATAAATGAAATTAAATTGCTTATGTTTATAACTGGGGATGTGGTATTAGAGCATAAACAAGTGTTTAATACTTTTAGATAGGTAATAAAATGCATCAATTAATCTATTTTACTTATATGATAAGATTCACATAGTAGTAAATCTATATCAATAATTCCTTATATTATTCATGTAAATGGTTAATAATAAGGCTGGATTAAGCATTTACTTTATTAACTGTAGATTTTCCTTGTAAAATCGATATAAAGCTTAATAGAAAGCATATAACTTAAGATAATATCTTTTATACATAGTCTAGCATATAATTACGCTATTTACGATAATTTATTAGTATGCATATGTAACTAGTAGTTTCTTAAGACAAATACATAAATATATGAGGTTTATAACTAATTTTAAAGTAATATAATAAAACTAATTACATAATTTTAAGTACACTAGTTCTCATAACTTATATTTACAAAACTAATCAAAATCTGGTATTTCCCTCAAAAATCTTAGTCTTTCATTCGCGGTTTTTGCTCTATATGCTTTATAAAATTTATAAGAGTAATAGCTTCCCGGAATAAACAACAAGCTGCCTAAAACCCAAAAAGCTATACCTCGACTAGGATCAATATCAATTACTTCTTCAATAAATCCAATTATAATCAAAGTGGTGCCAAATACAAATAAAAGCAAAGAAATAATCAAAGTTTTTTTAGGAAGAGGAGGCATTTCATTATCTGGGACTCTATAGTGCTCTACATCTAGATAAACATCTGATACATCTCTATTATGATCTTCATTTACGTTGGGCATTTCAAGCTCATCCATTTTACTTTAATATTTGATTACATTAAGGATAAAGCTGATTGATATAACAGATTTACCAATGCATAAGAGTTTATTTAATTACCATATGATTATTAAAGATATACCAGTTTATTTCCATAGTATGTTACTGAATACAACACCTATTTTCCCAATAACATTAACTAACTATCAAGAAAGTATATAAATCACATTATACACCGTACTGCATATAAATTACATCCATGACACTAAATACTCAAAAAACCCTTGCTTCCAACTCCCCATAACTTACTACTGTGATTTAAAATACATCTTTAAGTCAGATCTCAATTTAAATAGTACAACAATAGTTCCAACTAAAGCATATAAGAAAAACATTAAAAACCCAGCAAATCCATTAGCTCCGATAATCCCAGTAACGATTCCTCCGATAACAGCTTAAAAGGATCGACTGTATATGATTTACTACTAACTCAACTACCTGTGATTAAATCCCAATGCCTCAGTCATCACTGTTCCATCTTACATTTTGATATACTAATAAAATATTTAATTCTAATTCAAAATAATAACTGCACAAGAAAGCTTCCTAGTGATTCACTTAATCCTTGATTCACACATCTGCAGTTAATAACAGCTCTATTACCTTCCATTATAATTTACGCAAAAACAAATATATCTTCTTTCTAACCACATGTAATCACCTCATTGCTTTAAACTTCCGATAATTCATTTGCTGTGATTGTGGTGAAGTTATGGCAAATTTTTGAGTATTTTACTATATCTTAAAATGATTTTATATGGGAGCCTAATTGAGGCACTTGGAATCTTTAGTTGAATTGTTAGGACTGCTGGAATTTTTAGTATGTTTCATGGTAAGGGAGTTCAACAGGTGTTAAAAACCTTGCTATAGGAATTGGTAATTTTAGTAGATATTCGACAGGATTATCTTGAAACTCGAGTATTACCTTCAATACAGGGAGAATCTTATATACTCCATTGACACTAAAAGCCAATTTTCTATTAATTTGTTGCCCATACGCTACACTTCCTCCCTCTCTACTTTTATCAATTTATACTTGAAATCCGTCCTCAGCATTCATGATTTCAGTAACGACATCATTTAAGGGTGATTAGCTTTTATTTCCTATATAAATAAAGCCTTATCCCTAATTACCTTGAATCTTTAGCATGATACCAGCTTAAATATGCTGATCATCATATAAAACTCCTTTATCAGTAATACAAGCCTGTTAAAAATAAGTTTCATTCACTAATTTTATCGGTAATTCATCAAACTCTGGCCTAGGACTAGGTGCTTTATCAGAACTAGAGCTAGAACTAGAACTGAATTTAATGTCAACTCTTTAGCTATTATTAGGTAACGGCGGTGGTATAATTTGATTACTTGATTAAAACTAAGAATTCATATCAAGTAAGTTTAATCCTTAGGATGAATTTGAGTTTACAGAGTTGTATTGCTGGTAATTGAAGCTATCCCTGTTAGGCTATAATGGGGACTAGGGTGAGCTTTGATTGTACTAGAATGATTAAGAAATTTAAGCCGGGCTGCTCAGTAGATTTTAGCCCATTTAAGAATAAGACACTGTATTGTACTACTGCTGATTCTAGACTTTTAACTATTAAATCATTGACAAAGCTTCATTATACTTTGCCATCATTTCCTATACTTACTGCGTTAGCATATTGATTTACTATTGCTTTTCAGCCACAGTGTTTTTTAGTTAATCATTTTCCCTTTCAAGTTGCTGCATTTTTTAATTATCAACCTATTAAACACCTTAGTTATCATTAAACTAAGACTGCATACCAACCATTCCTGTTGAGTACTGATTGAAATTGTTTGCACTACCAAAAAAGTCAACTCCTGCTAGTAGATCTTAATTATGCTAAGGTACATGAGTCTGATAATTATGCGATTAATTAGGTATATCGAAATCAAGTAAATGTGATTGATGGTTAGAAGCAGGTGGGGAATGATGTCTTTACTTAGAACCTTCTAGCATTTCACTTCCATTTTGAAGCATTTCATTTAATTAAATCAGCTGCATGAGTATTGCATCATTATCCTATGAAGAGGCTATTTGTATGTAAGAATTCACAGTTTCTTGCAGCGTGACTAAGTTAGACTTCATATCCAGCAGCATTTCCGTATTACCCGAAGAAGCTAGCTCAGAGATTAACTATACAGTGTTTTCTACTTCTTAGGATTTTTCAATAACCATCTGCTCACTTAAAGTTTATTGGGAAGTTACGGGAGATTAAGAATTTCTAGGTGGAAAAGGATCAGAATGACGGCTTTTCTAATAAGGCTCTTTTGAAGGAGCTTTTCTTAGATTATTAGGGAATTTTACTCCTTTGTTACATAGTTATTGATATGAAGTTCTATAAATACTGTCCTTTCCATCAGGCCCCTTACCAAACGCATTGGCCCAAGTTTGTATGTATTAAAGCAATTTGTTTAAAAATTCAGCAGCAGCTTCAAATTCCTCCTCTGATCAGCCTGACTAAGCTTTAAACAAAGTTCTGCCTTTGCTCTCCGACAAATCTGTTGCTTTATGACTTCCAAAAATTGTAAATCTACTCATAATTTTCTTCTAAGCAAAGAGTAAGTATTAAGTGTTCTTTGCCATCATTCCTGCGTTGAAAATTTCTAAGGCTACCAGCTTTCCTGTAGGTGGAACTTTTCTGTGTTTGATAAGTTGCTTACAAGTTGCTATTATTTCTTTACAAACTGACAAATTCGCTGATTTTACAATTTTCACGATTTCTTGTTTAGCTGAATCTGCATATTTCTACTCGACAGCTGCTTTTATTATTTGTGATGGTCTCATTTTTTTATATAGCTTTTAAGATGAATTTACAGAGTATAGTCAAATCCACCCTGCACAAATTAACACAAAATGCATAAAATTTAATTTTAGTCTAATCAACTAGTTGATCTCTTCAAAGTGTTCAATAAATCGTCATAATCCAAGTCTCCCATATCAACAGCTTGCAAATTTATGTTGATTCCACTAAGTTTTCTCTTGAAGTTCTCTTTACAGGTGGCGTAAATCATCTTTCTTGGTACAGGGCAAGTTTCTGGAGACCAATGAATAAAGACCAGTTTGTTTCTATCATGTCCCTCGTCATTTTTGAAATGGGCATCATATGCAATAAATCTTGGCTCATCGGGAGGCAGTAGGGGAAGAATATCCTGATAAGTAGAGTCATGAGGGAGAGTTTGAACAATTGATATTATTTCAGATGGCGTTATATTGTAAATTATAGCCCCATGGGCATGCTGCATTTTCAGGGCTTCGAATTCTGTTATGCAATTGTCATCAACTTAGATATTTGCCATCTTTTATTATTCAACAACAGAAAATTAGAAAATTTAAGGGAATTTAAGTGTTTATTACTTTATAGGATTTTTATATTGTTTTTATGGGAAAAATTGTTAGGTTTTAATCTAATCAGCCAGTTCACTATATTAATCTTAGTAGATTTGTATTGTAGGTTTGTGTAGTATTATATTTTAGTGAAAACTATGGTTAAATTAATTTGCCTTAAAATTCTAAAAATTATTAAGTTAATAATAAGCCTTTAATACATACGACTATTATCACTTGTGTACAGTAATCTATTGATTACTCTAAATTTTCCATTAAAATAGTTTTAAAAGAGCTTTAACTCATAATTAACGTTATTTTGCAAATGTTAAACGAAATCACCCCCAATAAAGCAAAGCCTCCCATTCATTCAAACAGATTAAGAAAAAAACTAAGAAAAGCTTATATTAATGAGAATAACCCTTACTCTGATATAAATTTTTCAAAAAGATCGGATACTCCTTAAAGATTACCTTTATATCAACAAAAAGGCCACTTAATTCCTAAAGATATCTTTTATTAGTACAAGAAATAAAGCTCAACTAGGTTTTTTACACCTGATGTTTATAGTAACTTACAATAGAACAAAAGTAAATCATTCAAACAGCATTAAAAGGACACCTGATCTCATTTGAGGTTAAGAAACAACAGTAGTAGAATCCTAAATAGAAGAAATCTAGACAATTATAGTGACTAAAGCAGAATGAGTGATAATGAAAGCTCCAGACAAAAAAGCGCAATTGATTACATACAAGCAATCTCATAGTCAAAATTAAACAAAAAAAGTGATTAAGTAGTTTAAAACTGCGAAAACTTATTGAGAAATTAACGAAATAACAGTAGAATTCAAAACGATTTACTTTAGACTTACAAATCTAGAATACAAAACACAATTTAAGAGGTAAAATCCCGCTTAACTACTAAAAAATATGATTTTGACCTAAAATACATTTAGCAAGAAGTACAAGACTACTCCAACCTTTCCAAAGAATTAAACACTTGCTGTAAAAGCAGATCTATAACAAAATGCCATGTTCCTAAAAAATATATGAATGATAAAATCCTGCACTTATCTAATAAAAACAATTAGTATATAATCAAAAATCCTTATCCCAATTTGTCGGCTCTCGGATATGTCCAATTTAATTCTTTAGTCTAGTCAGATTCTCAGAGCATTCAATTTATTACAGCGCTTCATATACCCCAGTTTCCCTTTACCTCGCCTCCCTAATATCCTACTTCAACTTTGGCATTTTAGGCGTAAAAGGTGGCTTTAATCTTTTCTGAACCAGTTTCTTCCAACTAAACTCATTAAATCACTCATGGTTTTTCAAATTGCAAACATCCCCTTGAAGTCTCATAGCAGGATTTATGCTTAACAGTTTTCTTATGATATCCTTAGTATTTTCATCTCCCTAGAAAAATGAGGGAAACTTTAAATTATACTCTATTATTTTATCATATATCATCAATGGGTCATTAACATCGTCTCCAAAAGGAACACCTCCACAGATAAACTCGTACAGCATTATACCTAAGCTTCAAAAATCAGCCTCTATGAAGTACCCTCTTCCCCTTATGACCTCCGGAGCCATGTAATGTGGAGTTCCTACTATAGTAAAGGTTTTGTCAGTGGTTATTCTTGCTGTACCAAAATCGATTAGTTTTAAATATCCGTCTTTATCCACCATTACATTCTCTGGCTTTAAGTCTCTGTATATTATATTATGGGAGTGTAGATGCTCAAGAGTCAAAATTAGCGAAGCTGTGTAAAATTTTGCCTTTTAACCCGTCACTAGGCCTATTTCTCGTAAGGTGTCAAATAAGTCCATTCCTCTTACAAATTCCATTAAGAAATATACACGCTCTTAGTCTTTAAATGTTTTTACTAATTTTACTACAAAGGGGTGATCAAGAAGAAGCATTACATCTCTTTCTAGTATTAGATTTTCAAATATGTCCATTTAGGCTATTTTTAGTCTGTTTACTGATTTTAAGGCATAAAGCATGTTTTTCTGCTTATGGGCTGTTAGAAAGACTGTACCAAACATGCCATTTCCTAGCTGATATACAGGGCAAAGCTCTTCAAATTATACTCCATTGTCGTGTAGTTCTATTCTTTTAACTAGGGTTTTTCTTATATTAGCTCCTATACACTCCTAGAAGTCATCTTTCTGTAGTATTCATAGTAAAGTGTTCTCTTATGCTACAACAGTGGCTGATCTTGGCTCATTTTGTATAAGAGCTCTTTCCCCAAAATAACCGAATTGACTTATATTTCTCACAAGAGCACCATTTCTGTATATTTTTACAGAGCCTTGGCTGATTATATAAAATGTGTTACCTACTGAGTTTTGTTCTATTATAACATCCCCTGAGTTATATTAAGATAAAATCAGTTTTTAAGAGAGAAGTCTTAGTTGTTTTTTCTATAATCGTTGGAGTAAAGGCACCTGTGATAGTGCTTATAATTAATCTTTATAAATACTATCTTCTTATAGTCCCTTTTTCATATCTCCTACAATTAAATAGAAATCTTACTTAGAAATAAATGCAATATCTGATTCTTTAGTAGCTATAAGATTCTTACTAAAAGTTTAATTACTATAATTAATCATCTATTAAGCTCCAATACACGATAATGTAGGATATTTTTACCTTTTACCTCGTAATTTAACTTCTCCTTTAACAACAATGTATAAAAACTCTCCTATTTCACTGCCTGATTATGCTATTATCTAATTCTTAGTATATTGTTATACTTGGAACTTTTATACCAACTACTCTATTACTTCTTTCTATAATACACTCAATGCTTAATCTTACTCAATAGCCATTATAATAACGTTTTTATATATAATGCTTTGCAACTAACTCCCAAGAATAGCATTTAACTCATCTCTGTTGATAGACAGGCATTTAACCTTATCAATTGCCGTAATGGTAGCAGTACGATTGCAATTATACAAAAGGGCTTATTCTCCAAAAAAATCTCATTTCTGCATGACTCTTATAACCTATCCTTCTTTAGTACATCTTACTGATCCTTTCTCAATAATAAAGCAAAGATCGCCTGGGTCTCCTTCGCTGACAATATTTTCCCCTGGCTCAAATTTATGAGAAACTAATACCTCCACTAAATTAAGCTTTTATCTATTGGATAAACAGCTAAAAATAGGAACACTTTCAAGAAATTCTAAATTTGATGCATATTCCTACTGATTAATTTATTTAAGAATCTCTTAAAAATTACCTCTATTAAGCGCTCATAAGGAAATATCAGAAATGCACCTTATACTAGCTGTTCGTTTAGTATTGTGAATCAAGGCAATTTCACCAAAGCTGCTTCCTTTTCGCAAGACATTTCTTCTTATGTTATTTATCAAAACTTCCACTTCTCCTGATTTTATCACGTAGAAAAATTTCCCTAGTTGGCCTTGCTAGAAAATAAACTAGCCAGCTTGCATTTTAACCATTAACATTGAGTCTATTATTGTCTTAATCATTTCTCTACTTAGCTCATTAAATATATTATGTGTTTTCAGTGCTCTTTGTATTAACTCAAAGTTCTTTTAACTTTTAACTTTGTTTATAGGAACAGATTAACTTAGTTCTTATATTTGATTTATTTCATTGCTATCTACAAGTAGTTTTGATGATTTGTTTTATCTTCTTGAACGAAATTATGATGACTAGTTCAGTGATTAATTGAGTTATTGAATAGCATTTTGCATTTAGAATTATTAAGCCATTGGAATGGGAGCTGAGGAGACTATTTCTTCAGATTTGTTGCAGTATTGCATGCAAGAAGAGCAACTTTATCCCATTTTTATATTAATACTTGTGTCGTTTTAGTTAAGTAATGACGATTATATACAAAAGATATGGTTATAGATTACTATCTAATTGATTACATTTTTCAATAAATCTCTTGATTTTATTTTCTCTATCTTTTGGTACAATTTCATCCTCAAATTTCATAAACTTTTAAGCAAGTTTTCCTTATTAATTATTTTTAATGAAATACTTTCTTATAATTTTCCCTTCATATTCCTTCATACCCATTTCTTATAATAACTATATCTAACCAATTAACTCACTGCCTAGTATTCCAATACTCAACACAATTCCAGAGCTTAATCCCTTTATCAAAAGTCTTTCCTTCCTCATTAAAAAGTAACAATACCCTGCACTTATAAAAGGCAAAAAGAAAATTGGAGCAAGTTTCTTAACCACATGCCTTGCTTTATTACTCTTAGTCAATTCTTATTTAACCTTTCATTCCTTGTGCATTTCTTCAAGCTACCTTAGATACTCCATCTTAATACAGGAATTAATTTTGTTTACTATGCAAAATGCTCTCTATTTTAGACAATTTTGACTTCAAATTTGATACTTGTAAGTCTAAATCGAATGACTGGGATTTCAACTGCTCGAGTCGATTTTCTATATCAGCCTTTGACTGTCCTTATCTAATTTTCCCGATATTCATTATAAGCTGAGGAGTCACAACTGTCTTTGCATCTTTCTCTATTTTTAATGCTAAAGCTCATAGCTGTTATTAAGACTAAGCAAGTTCTCTACTTTTAGCCCTGTGCAAATGCACAATGTTCTAGCAATATTCCTCTAGTTAAGTGTTCTCTTCTTGCTCAATGCTGCTTTATAGAGTGCTGGTCTTAATAAAACTTACAACATGAATCCTTTATATTTTAGAAGTCAGGAAATGCTACTCTGGCTCTATCTTCCCCTCATTAACTGTGATAATTCCTTATTGATTATTCTTATTTCCCATTTTATAAATCTAATTTTCTTCATCAAATCTCCACAATTTGACTGTCTTGTCATCAGACGCGCTTAAAAAGGTAAACTCTTCTGAATTCTCCCAAATCACACTGTTTACTGATGATTGATGTCCTTGAATTTTAGTAAGGAGAGTACCATGTTGCTTATTTCATATAAAAATGTGATTGTCTTGACTTCCTGATAAAACAAATTCGTCGAATTATCCTCCAAAGGAACATTTTATCACAAATTCAGTTTATATATGGCCCTGATACTTTTAAACAATTGATTATTGCCCAATGTTTTATAAGTAAATCACAGGGGATTGTAAAGATGTATTGGTTAGTATTTAATTCCCCTCATGGGACAATTTTATAGAGATAATGTGGTCTTCAGTACTAATTTCAAAGAGTTTAGTCCAATCATTTGTGTTATATACTAAAACTTCCTTTTTTGCTCCATTTAAAACTGCTATAGTCTACCCATCATTACTAATATCAAGCTGTCTTACTCTTATTTAATTAATAAT
This sequence comes from Condylostoma magnum, assembly GCA_920105805.1. Lineage (NCBI taxonomy): Eukaryota > Ciliophora > Heterotrichea > Heterotrichida > Condylostomatidae > Condylostoma > Condylostoma magnum. The sequence goes on from CAKKTI010000047.1 coordinate 40,790, forward strand.
CTAGAAATTACCGTCAATATTTCATTTAATCAGCTTTCTATCTATTCCCCCTGTAACAAATTCAGTATCATTTACCCAAACACAACTACTTACAATATCATCATGAGCTTAAAACTGTCTAATTAAACTAGCTGTTTGTAAATCTCAAAGTTTTATAAGATTGTCTTGTCCTACAGTTAATATCTTATCACAATTACTAGAAATAGCTGTATCCTCTATCTATGCATCATGGGAAAAATCAACTGTCATATTCTTTTAATACTCTCCCGACTTTTTATCGTATATTTAAAGTTGTCCAAAATTATCTATTATGGCTAAAATGTTATCTTTTAGTTAGAAATCCCAGATTTGCTCATTAAACTCTAAATTTTATACAACTTTTAAATTCAAAGGTTTCTCATCACATCGATGATCTACCAACAACGACGATTTACTGTTGAATTATCTATGGTACTTACAGTTTTGTATTTGGTAGTACATTGCTTAGTTAAGCAAATTTGTTAGTCTATTAGGAGGAATCATGATGTCAGCTGGAATAAAACTTTAAGCTTACTCCAGAACTTATTCTCTCCCACTAGTGTCTGATCCCAATCAACCAGCATCTTTTTTCAATTACTCACTGTCTTAACACAAGAGATGGCTAGCTAGTTTATGTAATTTCTTCTAATCATCTTGCTGAAGGGGCACAACTTAGTTTCTCAAGCAATCTAAAGCTTCTTTGTATTAATTTTTTTCTATTAGCTCTAAGTACTTTTGTTATATTAATTTTAAGCTTAGATTTTACTGATTTTTGGTTGAAAGGTCAAAACTTGGAATGATATCAAAAATTTCGTCTCAAGTTCCCGTTAAAACTCCATCTCTGAATCGTTTTACCTGGTCATGTTCAAGCTGTACTCCTGATTCTAATTCAAGTTGAGTTGCTATAGTATCAAATCCTAAGTCATGTAGGTTTTAGATCATTAGACGGATTATCTCGGATCTTCGGTCGGGGACAAAATAAAGGGCTGTTTCATCGTTTAACTGAGTAAACTTTACCTTCTGACGTTTTGATATATTTTCCATTTTATTGATTGCTATCCAAATCGTATAGGAAAAGTTTGTAGATATTTTTCTGTATTAAATTATATGTAAATTGAGACTATGGCTTTAGGATGCTTCAAAACTAACTAAATACATATCATCTTAAATTTTGTTTTATAACATAATAATAAAGATATATGAATAAGTTAGAAGCTAAGTATAGATAACTGAATAAGGTTTAAGATGAAATTAGTAATTACTACAATCCCTTTACCTCAGGTAGAAAGCACTAATTTGTTTAAGATCTTCATAATCTCCTAAGGTAAAAAAGAAAGCCTGTTAAGCCCTAGTCAAATGATCATCATACACAAAAAAAGTGTAACACCTCCCCAAGAATACGATACAAAGGGAAATACTCAACAACTAATATAAACACATAAGAATCTATACAATCTTATCATAAAAAGTAGATGAATGAGTAACACTCCCCGTGAAAAACTTCCGATAATAAATCCAGAAGATTAAATCTTTAAGCATACAAGCCGTATGATTATAGTTAAATACTAGCTTCTAGTAACACATCAACTTTAATACAAAAATCAACTTCCTAAAAGACACTAAAAAAGGAAATAACTCCAGAAACTAGTATACTTCGTAGGTAATAGTCGTAAAAACCAAAACAAATAGATGAAAAGCTATTTCTTGTAAGTATACGAGTAAGAAAGCAAACTAAAATGTACCTTTAAGTCTAATTTACTGATATATCACAGCCTAATTCCAAATCAGTAAAAGTAGAAAAGGTACAGAAAGATTGCACTGGTTACTTATTATTCAACAACAGCTACTAATTTGACATATCCTAACTATTCCCTCATGATCTATCACAACACACTATCAGAATACAAGTATACGAAAATGAACTACTAATAGACAAATTTGTTCACTTTGGTAACTCCTCCCTCCAAAACCGTTTAGTTGTTGAAGAAGAGGTAAGAGCTCATTTCAAAGACACCTTAGAAAGTAGAGGCTAAAAAGGTATTGAAAGATCACCTAATGTAAGCTTAAAAAAGCTTACATTGAAAAGCCAGCGTCCAATGCTCACCCCTTTTACTATTTCAAGACTAGCTCGCAAAAGATTTCCTGCTATAGGAGGAGGATATAGATCTTCTGTCTCCCCTAACCTTAAATAAAAAATGGAATGCTTAAATTACATTAGAGACTGTATATAGAGTGTATATGTCAATAGCTGTATTGTTTAAATTGCTTTTATTATAATATGAACTAGTATACAATAATTCTAAGCCGTGATATTAGAAGATTACTCATTTAATGTAATTCAGAACTACTGCTCTACTTCAGACCTATAAGTTAATCTTAATTTATATCTTTACACTAAAATCTTATATAAATACACAATATGTCAAATCTAAGTTAAATTCTCGTAGCAGCAGCCAGTGGCATGTCTCCTTAAGCAATGCACGAAGCTTCTCAGAGACTTAATGATATACAGAGCAATAGCCCTATACAATATGTAAGAGAACTATCAACAATTCTTGCCTAAGATTCCGAGCCACAATTGGCGCGATAGCTTTCAGGATTTTAATTAAAAAATGCGTTGATAAATGCTAATAGAAACCCTTATCTTGATAACATTTGAAGTTAAATAGACGATAATACTAAAGGTGAAATAAGAAACAACGCTTTGGGTACTCTAGCTTCTCCAATACGAGAAATTAGATCATCAGCCTCACAAGCTGTTTCAAAAATAGCATAAATCGATATTCCTTTAGGATAATGACCTGAAGTACTATAATTACTAGTACAAAATGCAACAAATGTAAACGATGATTTTAGAGAGGCCTCACTTATGACTTTAGGGTACATTTGCGAGGATTTACCCCCGTAGTATGTATCGCCTGAGTAGACTAATGCTATACTCACAGCAATAGTAGCGAGTGCTAGCAATAATGATGAGAAAATGGAAATAAAGATTGTTTCTTTAACTGCTCTGAGAAATTCACTGCCATTTGCAAGGTAAAATTTTTAAGATGCCAATGAAAGGGGAGTTTTACTATAATTAGTTATTAATTTAGCAGAAGGTCAGGATATACAGCTTAAAAGTCTCGCACTGTAAACCTTATGTGATATAGGAATGCAGTACTATGATGAGATCTAGGATAATATGGGTATTATATGGAATACTACCTATACTGCTATAAGTTAAGGCAGTGGGCATATACAGGTCCTTGGTATTGAGTTTTGGAACATAATTTCTGATACTGAAAGAGAAAGAACTGAAATAATGGATGCTAGATATACAGTCAGAGGGTACTGCGCCTAGGCATCAGATCTATTAGTGCCGTTATTGCTTTAACACATAAACAATTATAGTTTTGACGATGATGAGTGGAATGTATAGAAAGCATCTGCCTCTACTATTGGGTAGCTAGCCTTCATACTTGCTGACAAAGTCGCTTTACCCTGTGTTGAGTTTATTCATAATGGTTTAATTTCTAATGATGAAAAATGGAAGGTTTCCTCAGTACTTGTATTGGGGTAAATACTAGAAGGACCAGATAGCTAAAAGTTGCATGCTGTGCTTTAAACATTATTCAATCTAGTACTGCAAATGCTTTAAGATAGTAATTATCATATGCGGTAGACAACTGCTTGGACCGTGTCTAGAATATGCTAACTGCATACACCTTTTATAGTACAAAACAATTACCTTGATTAACTACTAAATTTATTAACTGTTTTGTTGTAAGACTAAGAAAAAATAGCATAACATGCATGTTGGTCCTTAATAAACATTATAGAGTAGACTTAATATGAAAGACTTATAGATATTCAAAGGTTTAATGCAATTTTTGACGCTGTTATTATTACAGCTAGTAGGTAAAGCTAACATGACTATGAACTAAGAGCAGCTGCCTTTTCAGCTATAAGTACTCTTTATGAACGCTCTAGTAACTAATGCATTCCCTGTATCACAACCTAAATCCCAAAATTCATTGACTGGCTTAAACAAACTGCAATAACTGATATAAATAGCAACTTGATTAGTTTGATTTGCTCTGTTCTACAAAGCGCGTTTGTACGAGTTTCTGATAACTCTATACCTGAGAATTAATATGATGATATAATAACAACAGTTATCAAGATTTTCTAATCCAGGGGCAGTTTGTTTGAGGAAGCGTTTTAATGTATAGGCTCACTAGCTTTGAATATGAATCAAAAGTTCAACTCTTACTTTTTAGAGTTTTCCCAGTATCTTATTTTCGGACTTTAGAGTTAAAATGAGGAGCAGCTGTGTAAACATGCTACGATTTGTACTGGGGATGTTACTAGAGCTATAGGAGAAGGTGTACAGCCTAAGTTGAATGAGATAATTTAGGCAATTGCTAATAATCTATAGGCTGGTGATATAAGCACTGATATAAAAGTGCATTCAATTGAGATTTTAGGTGATATAGCGACTCATGCTCCAGATAGTTTTAGTACGTATATACAGCAAGTATTACCTCTAATAGAACAGGCAGCTAATGCAAGTGTATAGCAAGTGGATAAAAATGAAAACTATGATTTATTCGAATACTTGCTATTCCTAAGACAAAATATATGCGAGTTCTATACTGGAGTTTATCAAGGCATTACACATAAATCATATGTAGATATCATGCTTAATTCTGTAGAAAACGTCATAAATTACATATGTATTATACTATAAGACAACTATTTCCCTACAGACGATCTAAAAATTGTCTGTTTTGGCCTAATCGGTGATATACAGCTAACCTATAAGTCTAGAATCAATGACATATACAATAACTTTCCCTAACTAATAGAATACATCAAGCAACAACAGCAATCCCCAGTAAAAAAGATAAGTGAGTATGCGATCTGGGCATACAGTCTTATATCTAGAGGTTAATTAGTAATCTGAAAATATAAAAAAATGAGTGGCGACACAACTAGCACTATTATCTTATTTGTCTTCATCTGTTATTTATCAGGAGGCCTATTCCGAGAGCTAAACCGTAGATACAGCATTCCCTACACTCCTTCCTTGCTCATACTCGGCATAATTTGAGGCTATACGGCAGAATATACAGGTGGCTTTGGAGAAATTGCCTCCGAAGTGGGTTAAATAGACGCTCATGGCATCCTATTGATTTTTATCCCTGCCCTGGTATTCGAGTCTTCTTTTGGTACAGACTGGCACACATTTAAGCGAGAAATGTGGTAGGTATTATTACTGGCTGGACCCGGAGTGTTGTTCTCCATGGGATTATCAGCAATTGTTATAAAGTACTGTCTGGATTACGACTCTGAGTTTGGGTGGGCTGAATCCTTAATGCTTGGGAGTGTTTTAGCAGCCACTGACCCTGTAGCAGTTGTTGCTTTGCTGAAGGAAGTCGGGGCGTCTTAACGGTTAGCGACGTTGATTGAGGGTGAAAGTTTGTTGAATGATGGGACTGCTATGGTTGCGTTCACTGTTATGCTGAGGATTTCTACTGGGGAGGACATGGGATTTGGGGATATTTTTTTACTTTTTGTGAGAATGTCAGTTGGAGGGCCGCTTATTGGGCTAATATCGGGTATAGTTATGGCGTTGTGGATGAAGAGAGTGTTTAGAGATGATATTCTAGAGATATCCTTGACCTTTTTTACAGTTTATATGCTGTTTTTTGTATCAGAGGGGACAAGTCTGCATGTTTCTGGTATATTGGCCCTGGTAGCATACGGGCTGTATATGTCGGCGTGGGGTAAAACGACAATATCAGTAGAAGGGGCCGAGGCTGTGCATCATTTTTGGCAATTCATAGCGTATTCTGGAGAAACACTAATATTTATACTATCAGGAATGATTATAGGAGTAATGATTAATGACGGAAACTTTGAAGCGGAAGACTGGGGGAAACTGTTAGGTCTGTATGCCTTGCTAACTTTAGTAAGAGCTTTACTAATATGTTTACTATACCCGATTTTAAAGCGGTTAGGCTACGGTATAAACTGAAGAGAAATGTTATTACTAGTACACGGCGCCCTAAGAGGTGCAGTTGGACTAAGTTTAGCTTTAATAATCGCAAGAGAAGAGGATTTAAGTGACAGGGTAAGAATTTTATCCTTGTTTCACACAGCTGGCATAGCTGTTATAACTTTACTACTAAATGCACCTACTACTGGGCTGCTGATTGATAAGCTCGGACTGGCGAAATCTAGTAAGGTGCAAGAGTCAATATTAAGCAATATAGTAGAGGCCATTATGGACAATACTTCCTAAGTAATCGAACAGCTGAAAACTAATACCTATCTTGCTGCCTCTGACTGGGGAAGGGTTGAAAATTTGGTTTAATCTAGATAATTTGGAAAGTTTATACTGAAGTAAACAAGTGGAGGACGTGAATTGCTTAAAAGTATAAAATCTGGTTAGATTGATTCAGATTTTATAGATGAGTATCAAAGAATTCATGCTAATTTAAGTTTTGATGAAATGTTAGTTGAAACCAGGCACAGATTTCTAACCGCATTGAAGGGAAGATACTGGCATGAGTATGAGTAAGGACAATGCACTGCATTGTCCCTGTTTAGATTGTTCGAAGCAACTGATATATGTCTAGATGAGGAAGAAAGACCAATGAGGGATTGGGAAATTTTGTAGAGATCTATGTTTAACTCAGTTTTTGCTAAAATTGGAGCCTGTGTAAGAGATGTTCCTTGTATAGGAAAAATGTATATGAAGAGTCTGTATCATTCTTTATCCCATGGATATGATATTGCATCTACTTTTATCATGGTGCACGAGAATACTTTTGATACATTAAGAGAAGCTTTTGATTAAAGCAGAAATGTTTGTTTAGACACTATTTTTAAGGAGGCGGAGACTTAGATCAAAATCTGCAGAGGATTTATATAGAACAACATCTCGGAAATATTTAGTGAGATCAACAGAGATGTATAGACTAGAAAAGCTGCCCATGCTGTTCTGAATAAGTAGATATAAGCTGTTACTAGTTTCCATAGAGAAGGACTGGTTAATACTAAGGAGTTTATGAATATGAAGAACTTTATAGAAGATAGAATTGGGAAGTTGCTTATTGATAGTTACTATTCTTAAATTCCGGATATTAAAGAGGTTATTCCTAAATTCTCATTCTTTGAGAAGTTTTCTCCTGAGAATTTAAGATTTTTACTAGATCATACACAGACGTTATTCTATAAAAAGGGAGAGTATGTGTTTAAAAGGGACTAATGGAGATAGGGATTATATGTTGTTTTAAGAGGACAAGCTGTAGAAATGTTTAAAAACGAGATAAATAAGTTTAAATATTTGCATAGTAGTTGCAGTGTAATTGGAATTCATCATTTATTAGGACACATCACACATAGTCTAACTGATTGCAAGGCTAAAACAGTACTATGTGTAGCTTATATTAGTAAGGAAGTATTCGATAGAATTGAGCTTTCATTTGAGCTTTAGGAAAAGTTATGGTAATTGGCAAGCCCAATATTAATAAAACTTCATCTTGACACATTCCATGATCTAATACAGAAAATGGACTTTGATAAGCTAAAACAACTAATGACCCTATGTCGTTTGGGCATATATGAAATAGGAGACACAGTTAAGTGTAAATCAGGGGGAATTCTGATGTATGGTATACTGCAAGACTTGACAGATTTTTAAATGATAAGAAAAGGAAATCGCAAGCTGTCCGCCTTAGAAACAGTTAAACAAGGTAAGCAAAAGACTAACGGATTTAAAAGAGCTAATAGTTCAGTGCAAGGAGGCTAGAAAATAATGGCCTTAGACTTAATCAAACCAGGGTCTGATACTAAATACTGTATTATGGAGTAGAATCAAGCTATTATTCTACATTTTTGCAAGGAATTGAGTAACTGGAATGAAGAGAACTTAGCACAGGCTGTAGATACCTTAATGCTGCAAAAGTAAAATACACTTACTGTCAGAAGCTCCTTATGGGCTAGTCTAAGACCAGGCGGAAGGACTGTTGCTCAAGGTAAATCTAATTAATTTAGCCAAAGATTAAGACAAATGAATTAACCATAAGATGATCCTACTGATAACTTTAGTAAAAGCCGATCTAGTAGTTCTAGTGATGAAGAAGAAGAACTTATACATGAAACCTTAAGTTAAAGCAATAGTAGAAGTAATGTTGATCAATCATCTTCTAGTAGTTAGTAAGATTAATTAAACCAGGGATTTGAGGGATCATAGTTTAAATATTAGTATAGTTGTTGCCTTGACTGCATTTTGTCTATCGAGTCTTACTAAGAGCCCTGCTTATTCAAGTCTTATAGGAAGCTTTCTATAGCAAAATTACTAATCCTTAATAAAGAAACTGGATACAGCAGTAGATTATAGCCTAAATCAAACAGTCATTGTTATTGTTGTACTGGGGTTTTACCGAATTCAGTTAAATTTGCTAGCAGATACGTCTTTTAGCTTAATTATTCAGCTATTTGAACTATTTACTAGTCATTTTCCATACCTTCAGGGAAAATCATATCAGCACCGGCTTCTATATATGCTTCACATCTTTTTATAGCTTTTTCAATACCTAAAACACTTATTGAATCTGTTCTAGCGCATATTAAAAACTGATTATTAGTTTATTCAATAGAAGCCTTTCTAGCTATTTAGATTTTCTCAACCATTTCTTATTCACTTATAAGTTGTTTATTTTCTAAGTGTCCACATTTTTTGCTTGAAATCTAATCTTCTATATGAAAACCCGATGCACCAGATTTTCAATACATTTTAACTGTATTATATACCTATTCTGAACCACCAAAACCTGTATCAGCATCTGCAAATATTGGAGATTATACTACATTGCTTATTTAACTTATAAAATCTGTAAAATCTCTTTATTGTATGAGACCTATATCAGGAATTCCTTATTATGCACTAAGAACTGCCCCGCTTACATAAATACAGCCAAATCCTTATTTTTTAATTATTTTAGCTGTTAGAGGACTTATAGCTCCAATTGCTATTTGTTAACTACACTCCGATAAAAGCTTTTTCATATTATAAGATTATTCTTAGAAATAAACTATGTTGTTGGCCTTACAACTGTATACAAGAATTGATAAATGATATATAGCACAAAGGGTATTATGTATTATTTCAATCTACTTGTATAAAACACACTATTATTAAAAATCCCATATGTAAATTCATACAATCCTTGACTTCTCTTCCCAACAATAATAATTTCCTAATCATCAACCCTTTTATAATTATATGGCATTAAACCGTAGAATACAAAAAGAGACTGAAAGACTGGAGAACGACCCAGTTCCAGGGATAATGGTTTAAGTTGACCCTTAAAACCAAAGATATTTCCATGTTCAACTATCTGGACCGATTAGTTCGCCCTATGAAGGCGGGCTATTTCGCTTGGAATTATATCTTACTGATGATTACCCCATGTCTCCCCCTAAGGTCAGGTTTCTTACTAGAATCTACCATCCTAATGTGGATAGACTTGGAAGAATTTGCCTTGATATCCTCAAAACTAATTGGTCTCCAGCTTTAATGGTTAGATCTGTATTACTAAGCATTCAAGCTCTAATGAGTAGTCCTAATCCTGATGATCCTTTAGACAATGGAATTGCATAACATTGGATATAAAATGAGGAAGGAGCTTTGGCACAAGCTAGAGAGTGGACTCTTTTATACGCTAATGAGTAGGAAGTAATTATTTGAATTTAAAGTGTGTTATTTTGGTTAGAATATGTTAAATTTAGTGTATTGCTGCATAATTAATTGCTTTTTGTAAATTATAGAAAATTTGTTTATCTTCAATAAGCTCATATTTAACTATTGGAGTACTGTTAAAGTAAGTTAATATTTAATTTTAAGCTTGAAATGTATTGCTTTCCTTTTGATCTTTATTTAATCAGAAAGATTATACTTAAGATCTTGAAATATATAGCAAATAATACTCAATCTTATAATAAAAGTGTATTCATTTTAGAAATAATTAGTAACAAAATTATAAAGATGTAATATATTATAGATTGTTAGATTTGTTATAACATCTTGAAAGGGGAGTAAAGCTTCTCTTTCTTTGATACTATTTTATAAGAATTTATACAGATTTTTAATCCTTTTCTTTATTTTGATGCCTTCTATTGGAAAAACTGCTAAAAGTCATTGGTCTTTCTGATTTTTAAACTATGTTTGTAATAAACTTTTTATATGGGGCAATATCACAAGCTATATCAAATCTTGTGTTCAGTCTCTAATGTAGCATTCTAGGGCCATAGAAAGCAGTTCTATTAGATTGTCTAAAAGGTATTAATGTAAGGGAAGCTTATCTTGTTTTATTCATTTTATCAGCTGTTCTTGCTGAATAGTTTAAGTTTTCCATTTAAATTTGAAACAAAATAAGAAAAGTGTATGATAATGGTACTTGAAAGAAAGCTTATTTATGAATTTGCTATAAGTAAATAATAACTTAGAATACGATATTATGTAGTATTAAGAGTTTATTTTTAGATTATTAAAAGTACAGTAATCTGTTTTATGATATATAAAATGAGTATTTGTTACAAATTTTATTGCGATATTAATTTTCTCTCTTCCTAGCATATTCTTTGAAATTCTCTATTTTAATGTACTTGTCATTTAAATGCCTTTATTATGCTAAACCTGGTGGTTTAAATTATATTTCTTATTAAATTATAAATAATTGAAGCTAGGATTCTCTTATAACAATTATCTAATATTCTTTTCTTGTTTATTTGATTTCTAATAAGTCATATCCTCTATATAATGAAAGTATCTTATTTATCGCATACTTAATATAAATCTATTTTCCTCTAATAAATCTATGTTTCAATTGAGTTTATAAGATAATTATATTGTTCCTAAATTTCATTATTCTAAAAGCTTTTAAACATCAATCCTATTTTATATTGGAAAGATGTATCATTTCTTGTAATTTGATATATGCAATTTTACTTATATAATTGCTATATTATTAAGTGATTTTATCTTTAATACACTAGACAAGATATTAAGCTTAGTTGGATTAGTCTATTCTCAGGGTATTTTATTCCTTACTCAAAATATTAGTCTTATTAATAAATTAAATTCGAATATTAATCCTAATAAAATACTATTCGAATTAAATCTTCCAAGATTTGTTCAAATCCAGCTGTTAATATTTTAGTGTACTTTCAACTGTTTAGTATATCAATAAAATAAGAGAACTAAGTTTACCTGCACAATATAAAATGGAATCTCCTATCAGCATTACAACTTTTATCCTTTTTGTTTGCTCTACTTTCTGCTTACTTTTTATAATAGTATTGCATATCGTAATACCCAATCTACGTAAGAATCTCGGTATGCTTGTTTTGATGGAATGTTCAACCCTTCTTTTAAATTTGAACATTGATTATCTATTTAGAATAAATATTTTTACTTACTAGACCCTGAATGGTACAATTTCAATATTGAGTACCTTTTTAGCATATAGTTTTGCTGGATATGTAGTAGCACTTAATATAGAAATAGCCTATAAAGCTGTAAAAGACTTGCAATACAGAAATTTAAAGCGTAAAATTTTCCTTCATTTATGTGTAAATGTATAAGCTGCACTGATGACAATGATTTATTTCAGTCTAAATGGATTCACTAGCATTCCTAAGATTATGGATGAGGACTTTAATCACATTCTTTTAGACTTTATATACAATTGAATTTTCCTATTTTTAAATGCCGTTCCATTTGTCAGTAATATCAAAAATCTTTAAAAGCTTTATACTAGGCAAATGATTAGATAATTTATAATAACTATAGTAATATTGATTTTAATTACTTTCAATTAAATTACTAATATAGCAGGACTATGTGGGTTTAGCTAACTTTATGATAATTTAGCTATGATTAGTGATTTTTACACTTACTGTTTAGGAGTTTTGATTTGCTTTGTTAGATTTTACAAATTTTAATTGTTTGGAAGAAGATTCAGAAATAGATAATCGTTGCTGTCAGACTATGAATCTAGCACGCAGGACATAACAGCAGAGTAAATATAGCAAATAAATCCTTCTTTAGACGAAAACAGTCAATTTGCTTGTTACAGTATACTAGCAGTTTTAGAATCTATTAATAAGTTTCTAATGAATAATATGAAATTAAGACAAAAAAATGAGCTATACAAAACATACGAGTCTAAAATACCCTAGTGTCTTGACTGCCTTTGGAATGATATGATAAAAGTAAGACAGATTAAGCTAAAAGAGTATCATCCATTGCTGTTTTAAAAACTAAGGCAAAAGTTTTTCAGGAATAATTCTATTGAACCCTTTTAACAAAATCCGTTTAATTTGAATGAATCTTTATCATAGATTTCTCTGTAATAAGACAAATTAGGTCAATGAAGTAAACAAGTCTGTATTGCATCATAGAATCAGAAACTAGCAATTCTAATTGTCGATAAAAGCTTAATCACCTTTATAAACTCACCGGCAGCTATTCAGTACTATAATTATATTTCTCAACAGGAAAATACATATTTATGTAGTATGTTAGGAGTATTTCACTAGGAAAATTTTGATAAATACTTTTTACTTATGGAAAACGCAATCAATAATGCCATAAATCTCCAATAAATATAAGAACAGAATATTTGTAAAATGGGAGCATTTTATCTTATAAGAGACGATGATATTGAAGATTTAAATAAGAATGTTATTTTATCTAAAGAGGATTATAGGAAATTTAAACTTCAAATTGCTAAAGATATTAATTTTCTTAAAAGCTTACAAATCGTTAATTATTCTTTGATAATAATCCAATCAGATAATGTAGCTATTTAATAAGAAAATGTGTCAAATTATGAGTTTAAGATTATAAACTACTAAAAATAATATCCAGCCCTAAGAAAAATCCGTAATTTCAAACAATTAAACAATTTACAAGCCCCAGCCTGTTATGCACTAAATTTCTCCTTATTTCTTTTTGATAACATTTTAATTAAAGATAAAAAGAACTTGCTTGGTATAAATTACGAGAAATAAAATAAGAGTGAAAAAATGCAAAGATCTAAGTAGTCCATAAAATTAATTATTAAATTTGTTTTATTATATGTTATTTGGAAAACTTTAAGGAAAATGTATAAATACACTGTTAGATCAATTAATCCTTATTTATCATAAAAATGAAAACAAAATAAAAACAAAGCGTAAAGATTTAAAAGCGATAAAAGTATCAGAAGCCCATGAAAATGATTAACAAAAATCCCTAAAGAACCTAGCTATAGAAGATGTACATGGATTAACAAAAAAATCATAATGGGTTAACACCTTAGAGCCATTTTCTCCTATCTCAATTATCCCAATATAGAAAAGTACCTTTACAATATCAAATGAAGCCTCTATTAATGCTATTAGTAAAAATAGCTCAGTAACTAATGCTAAATGATATTGAGATAGTTCTATGACATATCTACTTAAAAAGATTTGCCTGAAATTAAAGGTCAAATAAACTAAACTAGATTTTATACATAACAGCCTATGCAGTTAAACACTACTTTAATGAGGACTGTGTTATTTTCTTAGATTTTCTTAAAAACAAGGTCGATAATTTCAGAGAAGTCTTTATTAACTGAATTACACGATACTAAACTTAACTTATAGTCAATATAAAAGATATAAACAAAACATTATAAAAATTAATGCAAAAATCCTCTCAAATCAACAATTTGAACTACAATCACTACGTAGATGAAGTCCTATAAATGGGTCAAGCTTACCAAGAAAAAAAAATACCAAAGAAAGCCTAGATTATCTAAAAAGTGAAAAATTATTCTAACAAAACAACACCTCGATTCTTCGTAAATAGGAAAACTTCATCGCTTTATTAGTTCACCGCAACTAATTTTACTTATCCAAGTCTCAAGGCTGTTGTATGTACAACTTCCATTGTTTTTATACATAAAATTGAGAACTACTGTAAAGCATTGTCATAAATATATAGCATTTCTCCGTCATCGCAAAAAATAGGAGATTACAGTTACAAGTTCGTCCATTTTTGAATATCTCTAGCATTAATAATTTATTATGACTCAGTCACGATAACAGCATTTTTCGAAAAATTACAGCAGTAAATATGCGATATACTAGAATCACAGCATTTTACTATATTTCTTTTATTGAAGTCAAAAAACAGCAGTGCTTCATTATTAGTAAAAATCATAAATCCAGTTTTTAGCACTTCAATTTCAGTAACGTTTTTAACTCCACCAATTTTAATAGCTTAAACCTTATCCCCAGTTAACAGAAATTGGTGGATTTCAGTGCCAGCTTCGTCCTCACTCCAGCCAACTATACTGTCCCCTGATTAGCTAATCTATAGCTCGGGACCTATATTCAACTGAAAGATCATATTTTCTGAGTCCAGTGACCAAACCTATACACACTCCTCAAATTAGAAGCTTACTGTATTTTCGTATGCTGCAATAAATTAAGACTCTAATCCTCTAAAGGGTAGTTTTATCTTTTAGTATAGAGTTCTGGACTAAATTTATTAAATATTTTCAACATTTTCTAGTGATTGGTCTTCAAATTGCAAAATTTTCACTACATTTTAGCGATTTTACACAATTACAATTATTTTATCCTCGTAACTGTATAACTTAAGTACTAAGTAGTCAGATCTTAAAATAGGAAGGGTTAACTGCTGAGGGTAGAGTAGATGGATATATAGCTAGCCTAGCTTTGTGACAAATACCATGAAATTGTTCTTTGCTACGGCGTCTATGATGTTTAACCTGGAAAATTCAATCTCGGTGTTGTTGGAAAATGGAGAGCAAATTTAGCGTGTTGGAAATTAAGAGATCAATAGCTTAGACTTGTTTTTCATCAAATCAGCCTGGCTTACTCCTTTGGACTCCAAAATTTTAACTTTGTCGAGTATTTTTGTTTGGTCCATTTTAATTTTTATATGTTTTTGAACAAGGTTACTGAGGGGCTGCATGGCGCGATTTTCGATAATGGTATGAGAAATGGAGTTTTATTTTTTTATGTTTTCTGAGAGCTTAGGAGTAAGATGATTGTAGGCTCGGGGAGCTAGTTTAGATAGTAATAGAATTGATTTTAACTTGTTTAAAATTTTGGGAAATTACAGCTAATCAGATAATAAAATAATTCTAGATAGCCTAAAATCTGTTGCTAACTGATTACCTAGATATGCTTGGTATAGATATCAATACGAATAATTATATCAAAATAACTTACAACTTTTATATATTTAGAACTACTTTCCCTCTATAGCTTTACACAAGTATTTATTAATTTATCTACATGAAGTGATACATAATATGATTAATATCACAATAACTAACTTAATCTTCTACCAGCTTAATAAATAATAATAACAATGCTTTCTTTCAAAGCAACCAAAAACTCCATTTAAATTGATAGATTACCATACTAAAAATTACTCCTATCATTATTAGGACAACCTTCAACTAAAACATGATTTTTCCATCCCTCAGTCCCAGGATCTACATCTTCATGACAGAGACAGCACCTATTAGCAACATGCTCTGGCTTATAACTCAAACATGCCTATTCCTCTACATGCTCCTCGTACTCATCAATATGTATCGACTCCTTACACCTCGGGCACTGCCTAATCAAGTCCTTCAACTCGCATTCCTGCAGCAAATGCTAATTCAAGTGCAAAATCTCCACAACCTACCCACAAAGTTAGCAATCAACTAGCATTGGGCAGTCCTTCCACCAGTGAATGTCAATATTATCTTAATTTGAAAACAAAGCTTCTTTTTTACCGCAAAACATGCACTACGGCAGCTAGTTTTGAGTAGTTTGAGGATTTGAGTTTTTACGAGCTTGAGAACGAGGGGGGGCTTTTTGGGGTTAAGCTTAAGGAGGATAACCGTCTAACTCTGCGAATCCATTTGCAAGCATTTCTTACTGAGCTGGTCTTAAATCACCTAATTGCTACTAGATTCTTCCTCCTATGCACGAGTATATAGTCATTAGTAAAGTATAAGCAGCATTTCTCACATCTGGATTTTAGTTTTGGAAATGTTTGACTGCATAGTCTGTTATTTAAGGGAATGGAAGGTTTTAGCTGTCTTTCCTGCACTCGTATATAATGCTGTTTAGGATGTTAACTCTACCTATTATATGCTTGGCGGAGTTACCCTTAGTTTTCATAGGTTTTAGTATGAAATTAGTACATTGAACTGCTCCTACCAGATCACTTTTAGCTAGTTTTAAGTAAGAATCTTCAGCCATTTCACGCACTCTGTTGTTATTATCTCCGGCTTTATCTAGTAAAATTTCACAGATACTTTTAAAATAGTCTTATACATCTGATCTTATCTAAGACCTCTAAGGCGCTAGTTAATCTAAGGCTGTGTCTAGTA
>CAKKTI010000047.1:59018-77491 GCA_920105805.1 Condylostoma magnum
AGCTCTCCTCTTTAAATTTTCTCAATTTCCCTGGTTGTAGGTCTTCTGGTATAAAATCGCTTCATGAAATCATCATAGGGGTCCAAGTCAACTCCAGGCTCATCTTACTCAGTAATACATTCATCCCATTCAGTTATCCCAATACTAAACAAATGATCTTTTCTATTGGGGTAGTAATGAGTTGAGCTAACAAACATTGCTAACTTTCCTCTGCCAGGCGTTACATTTACCTCTATTCTACTTTCACCTGGCTCAAGCACAGGGAACTGGAAAAATTCAGTTTTTTCTATAACTCCACTCCATTCTGAGCTTAAGTTGATTATTGCATGCACTGGGGCTTGGTTTACAGTTAGTTTAAAAGTATTGTCTCCAGGTTTATACCCATGCACTGCAATGTAATAGACTCCTGGTACAAAATTAGGGTCAAAGGGATGCAGCTCTATTTTGTTTGAGCCGATGTTATTGGATTTTCATGTACTGTCGTCCTGGCTTACCTCTGGATCGTTTACTTTTACATACAAATCAGGATCACTGTCCTCATTGGAAGGCTCTACTAGAATGGTTATCATCTTTTCTGAGTCATCTAGGTTAAATTTATACAGGGATAACTTACCTTCTTATGCACAACCTTCGTATTCTTGAGATATTTCAATTTCTTCGAATTGCTCTGACATTTGAGATTTTATATACTACAAAGATGTTATATAACTAAATTTTAGTAACTCCTTTTTTTGGGATTGTTTCAGAAAGTATATGGCGGATTATTTCTAGTTTTTATTTGTTTTCATCATTGGAGTCTTCGTTTGTTTCACTTGTATTTTTAGATAGATTTAACTCGGTTTATCCAGAGGAGTTTTGGAAGCATGTGCGGAGTATTCGTTTAAACATTTAAATTTGTTAAAATGTCTTATGAGGAGATTTATTGAAAATAGCAGTTTATGATATTTTGATTCTTAACAGTATATGCAATCCAATTTTGTATCTTATAATTTTAGTAACTAAGTATTCACAATTGATAAATCAACCTAATTTTTTAAAAATATTTATATAATTTAACTCATAAAATCTAATCAAGAAGTAATAAAATATTGAATAAATTTAAAGTTAGAAAAGCTTTAAGATCTGTGTTTAATTCATTATTATATTTTAACAAATAGACCTATTTAAATGAAGATATTGACTCAGTTAAAGTTTAGCATTAATTAAAGTTTTTTCGAATAAATTGGAATTACTTAACTACACTTCCCTTACTTTATTATCCAATCCACCTGATGCTACTAGCTATTCACTTCTTGAAATGCAAACTGATGTTATTCAATTATCATGCTGACCAATTATTCTAGATGAGTTTTGTAAGTCCCATACTCTTACTTGACTATCCTTCCATCAGATACTACTAGCTGTTCACTTCTTTAAATGCAAACTGATGTTACAATATCATCATGTTGACCAATAACTCTGTTATTGTATGGGTTTTATAAGTCCTATGCTCTTACTTTACTATCCCATCCACCTAATACTACTAGTTATTCACTTCTTGAAATGTAAACCGATAATACCCAATGATCATATTGACCAATTATTCCTTATTTCCTCTTTCGGTCATATTATTAGAGTCTTTATTGTAATTCTAGTTGTCTTGTTTTATGTCGAATATATTCTCTAGTTCTCGTTGAATTCACTCATCCCCAAATCAATTATCTATTAGCTTGTTCTTTCTGATTTGTTCTGATAAAAGGAAGTTACCATAATATTTCTCTAAATGTTTCAAGCTTTACACCCATCAACTCATAATAATTCACTCTTTAAATGATTTCTTTAGCTTAGCCACTTGATTTGACAAAACAATCAAAATATTTTAGATACTTAGCTTTAATCTTATTCTCTCTCTTAAAATTATAAACTAGAGTGTTTATTGTAGGTTAGAAAGTAATTGTGAGCAGTTGGTAAATTTGAAAGGCTCTTTTGAGCTTTTAAATTGGATCAGTTCTTTCTAGATTTTTTCATAGAGCTCTTAGGTTATCTTATATAAAGATTTAGTCCTTTAAACTTCAATATTATTTGGTTATCCCATATTCTGCCGATTTGTTTGGTAGATTTATTAGAAATTTATCCCAGTGGCCAGTTCTTGGCGATTGGTTCAATACAATTTTCCATCTTTTATATAAAATTGAGGAGACTATTTTTAGCATTTGAAATTGTTAAAATGTTTTATGAGGAAATATATTAGGAATAGGCCGCTTATAATAATAAATAGAAAGGTGTATTAAGTGCATTTACCAATTAATTAAAGGAGATCATAACTCATAAAAAGATTGAATTTTAGTAATAAAGAAATCAATTTGTCTATGTATTATAAAATAAATTAATATGATTAAATATGCAATAAGAGTATATTTATTCATCAAGTTGTTTATTGTTTATTTGAATATACTGCTTATCATATTCAATATACATTTGAAAGGATTATTGTTGTAAAACTTAAAATCTCTATAATATATAATTCAAACAGTAGTATATAAGTTTATGTATAATAGCTATGTTAAAATTAACTTATGAGTAGGATTTGTATTAATATACAAGATCTTATAGTCTTGAATTTCCCTCTTTATAGTATATTAATATTTAAAAAATTACTAAAATAATATGGGATGCTAATCTTCAAAAGCTAAATCTGTTATTTAACTTAGATTAGACCAATCTACATCTAAAAAATAATCGTAACGCTGATAAGACCCACTGATAGACCCAGCTCCTTAATTCTTATAACAAGATTTTTCCATTCCACAGTCTCCAAGAGAACTGAACAGATAAGACAGTAGCATTTAGAAGATAATAGAAAACTAAAAAGTTAACAAAAAGATTAACTTACTAAAACAGAATTTAAATTGTAACAAAAGAATAAATATCCGCTAAGCATTAGGATAATAGTAAAAGCCAAAAAGACCAGAAGAGAATTAAAGGTAAAGACAACGACGAAATACGATGAAATAGCAAAGAATTATAATAAAATAAAGTAAATATTAAGTGCCAGTACTAACAACTCCTTAAATTGACATTGGGGATTAATTACTTCCTTATGAGCATTAAAACCAATACGCATTTCGTAAATCAAATGCATTGGATGGTTTTTTCAGCTAAAGAACACTAAGACTTAACACATAAGAAAAATCCTCTCCAAGATAATAGCCTATACAGTCAGATAAGCTTAATATATAAGACTATGTGAAAAAGTTCAATCTTCACCTAAATAAAAATAATCTAATAGGAAAGCAAACACCACATACAGAGCCAGCCGAGCCAAATCAAGACTCTCCAATGCAGTTAAACCTTGATTAAAAATACAACTTATTTAAAAACAAGCAATTCATTTTAAAAAATCGAGTACAATCAAAAGAACAAACACTTTAAAGACAGCTAACTAAGTAAAAAACTCAAATCAAAAGCTACGCAAAGGCTAAGTGGAAGTGGAAGAGTAGAAAGGGAAAATACTTAGGATCTAAATAATCTGTAATAAAATGAAGTCCCATTCAGAGTCTCATAAGCCAAGTTTCCTTATAAATATAACAAAAGTAGATGCTGTGGAAGACAATGAAAAGTGGAATAACTAGGAGAAATGCTAAGTATGTGCAACTGAGTTTGGACCATTTAGACTGCTAAAAAATCCAAAATATTAGTGCAAATTTTGTTACAATGCTGTTTGTAAATCCTGTTCACCACTAATTGCAAAACATCCGTTGTCCAACACCTAAGAAAGAATATGTATTGATTGCTATATAAAATACATTGAAATAAAGCTTAATGATAACAATTAATAAGAAAAGATTAGTAGATAGCTTACAAATGGTGAAAGATAGTAAAAACTTGAAAAAGACTTAGAGAAAGCTGCGAATAGAGAGTAAGAATTGAATTCTATTATAGAGTCTTTATTGATACACTTAAGACAATAAAGAGAGCCTAAGGTAGGAACAAAATCTATTGATACTGATCCGGATAATGATATATACCACTTTGATATTTTGAAAAAGGATTAAAATGCATTGAGAGTGAATCAGTAGTAAGGATTAAGAGATAATAATGGAAGATGTCTGAGCTGTTGTGAAATTTTCTAAGTTAGTAAGAAATTCTAAAACAAATCTAGTTTTCAGGTGATTTATTCTCAAGGTTGATCAGTTTGTTATAAAGATCTTCTAAATCAGATTCAAATATTTCCTAGCATCTTAATTCGCAATCCCTTTAATTTACGTCGTTTTACACTACAATCTCATTTTAGCACTGATCAATACAGACTTTAAACTGGTTTTATGCTTAGTTGTATATTTAATTATAAAGATTAAAATAGGGATTTGATATTAATTTACAATCGTCTAAACATCTGCTTTTTTCCTCATTTCAATTTTATGGAGTATAACTACTACTAAAACAATCCATTGAGCACTACTATTGGTTCTACATAACCTTTCTAATTATAGATAAGCATTAATTCAGTTTTTTCGATATTTATAGCTAATAATTTTCAGGATTCTGCATTTCCATTTTATTATGTCGCTAGCTGAAAAACCTGAAGGATTAAAGTATTAAACTAGAGCAGATATCAGATTATATAAGAAAGCAAGCATCTAATAAAGCTTAAGATCTCTGCATAACAACTAAAATTTTGAATAAAATGCAAATTTGGACAGAATTCCAAAAGTAAGTGGAACTTTGTTTCCCAATACAGACATTCTACCCTTAAGAAATCGTTAATCAAAGAATACTATAGTATCTGCTGTTATGGCAACACTCACTATGATCTTGATTTGGATAGAGAATGAGTTGTTTTATACTAATGATTTCGAGGGAACTGATTTTACAGATACCTTGCGTATTATAACAATGTTACTATCAGGCATTCAATTTGGAATGGTTATAGAGTACTACTGACTTGCTATATAAATAAAAAAAGCCTTTAGCACACTAACATACAAAACTCATATATGGCAGGATTGATAGGTAATTAAAAGATGCTTTATAGAATGCTTGATTTGTTGTATAATAACACCTCCTTTCTATAACACTAAATTCTAAATTGAAATAATGGACTTAGATGTCTAGCTATCATTTAATGATATTATTCTTATACCCGCTTTATTGCGAGTTTATTTCATAGCTAAGGCTATATATGAAAATTCTAGTTTTAACACTCCACGATCACACTTCGTATGCAGATTATAAGGAATTGAAGATTAGTTTGCATTCTACCTGAAATCGTTGCTAAAGAAGCAAACTTTAAATACAAGTTTGATTTCTATAGGAATTTTGATCATTTGTAGTGGAGTGTCCTTAAGGGTTCATGAAAGAGGGGTTAGCGGGTCAGCGTTAGACGAGGTGTGGAATGGGTTCTGGCTTACGTCAGTCACACTTACCTCTGTAGGCTATGGGGATATTGCACCTGTTACGCATATAGGAAGGGGTGTATGCATGCTGAGCGCACTTATAGGAGTGTTTTTAACTTCTTATGTTGTTCTAGCAGTGCAAAATTTAACTGAAATTGAAGATGACTATGAATAATCTTTATACTCAAATATAAAGTACAAAATAATGATTAGAAAAAAGGTAAAACCCTTATCAATTATTCTAATATAGAGATGATGGAGGCTGATTAGGGCTAAGAGAATTCATATTCTACAGAGACTTGCAATCATTCAAAAGTACATGGAGTTTAAGTCTAAGTTTATACTTGTCTTAAAAGCCTAAACTACTGATAATACAGTCTCATCATAAGAAGTTATAGAAGAACTAGATATTAATACCTTGTCCAAGCTAAAATCAGCTGTATTAGATTTAAAACCTGTACACCAATATAAGAAACTTTCTGACGATTTCTACAATGGATATAAGCTGAATATAACTGAAATTAAAAACCTGTAGAAAACTTCGATCCTGTTATACAATCTACTAAAAGAGTATTAGAACGGATCACCTCGCAAATGAGCTAATCTAAAAGATATAAAAGACGATGAATTAATAGTTTTATAAAAGCAAGCTACTTAAAATAGACGTAGATCAATGCTTACTACTACAGGAATGATGAGGCATAGGTTAAGTGCAATGCGAAGAATGTAGAAAGATATGGCTGATTAGAACAATAGATAGCAGATTAAGAAGTATAGAGAATTGGATGATAAGCTTGTATAGGAACAGAGCTCTGAAAGTTCAAGTAGTGATGATTATTATTCAGAAGAGGAGGAAGAAATTCTATAAAGGAGGAAAAACGTTGTGAATGCAAGAAATGTTGCTTCTAATATTATGATGGAGCCAATGACTGCATTTAGTAATGTAAGATAAAATCACTAAATAACTGAAAACGAGAAATCTGTTGAGGAAGATGAGATGCATTCCAAGCCTAACTTTGCTTTAAAGAAAACCTGATTAATTAATAAAATGAATATCATATTTTTAATTTTCTGTAGTAATTCATGCCCTGTGATGACATGCAGTGGAGAAACATCCGAGGACATATGCGCTGTTATTAATTACGAATAAACCACACTAAAGGTTAATGAGTGTACTGGATAATACAGATGCAGCTTAAAGTCACTTATTCAAGCTTATGAGTCCAGATAAGAAATTGTCAAGTGTAGTGTTATGGAGTTTGATTAAATGACTTTGTAGTAGGATAAGGGAGCTGAAGTATTCTAAAGGCTAGAGTGAATGCAGAGTACTAAAACATTTACCGATAAGCATCATATTGAATGCTCAAATACTTGCACGTTATCAGATGGGTATAAGTGGTTCTGCTCATGTGGATTTAATGGAAATTCTTACTGTAATTATGCATATGGAGATGATATTTATAAATAAATTCAGTTATATGCCGCGGATGAAGATGCTAATGCGTTAATGGCAGGTTTAATAAGAACCTAAATTTACCCAGCAGTTGATTTCCTTCCGTAATGTGCTCTTGAATTATTTTAAGATGTAAATTTATGAAGATAAATATTAACTACAAAAGACTAAGTAACAACCTTTTCAAATGGAATATTCCTAACACTTACAAGTCTTTTAGTATTAACATTATGATTAACTTTTAAAATACTCATCAAAAGATCCCCAGCAGTCAGACTTTCTAAACATTGAAACAGCATACTGCTCAGTACTGCTTGTAGTTCCATTATTATCTTGTATTCTTATCTTAGGAGTTTGCAGTCTTGATAAGCTTACTTCCTATTCAGTTTACTTTGACTATGGTGTTTGATAATCGGACAAGTCTTCATCTGATGATTATTCACTTTCGTATTAGTTTAAACTTTTAATTCTTTGACTGCTATTAAGTAAACGCTTACTTGATAAAACTGTGTCGTTTATCTATTAGCTTAATTGTCCCAATCGTGTACAAGAAATAGAATTAAAGTGACTTTCATTTATCTAGCCTAGTGATGGAGATTATCCTTAATAATATGAAAAACTGTTTTGTTTGAGGCTAGTACTTTCTTAACTAATCTGTATAACGAAAAGCATTAGATATTTAAGAGACTCTGATACAGGAGTATTATATATATTTTCAAGTCAGTACTTATTTGAGACAGTTCATATGTAGTAATATGACGACTTTGCTTTAATGCTTTCTATCATTGTTTAGCCTAGTTCGTATAATTGAGGTGATATTATAGAGTCTTATGACTTCCTATCCTAAGTAAGCTAAGTGCTGTATGTAGTATCATTAGTTTGAGATAATCTTTCTTCTAATAGATACACTTTTCTCTCCATAGCTGCAAGAGTAGATTGATGACTTCGAATAAGATTTTATTATTAGTCATTTTTGCTTTAAAGCTAATTAATTTAATTGTTAAGCTCAGCTATTGATCTACTTTAGTCATAAGTTAACTTATTCAATTGTTTATAAAGTTAGTAGTACTTGTTTAATCGATTATTCTAAGATTCATACTTCGTTATAGTTTACTTTAGTTGTTATTTTAACATTAGCTTTTATTGTTTTAGTTGCTAAATGGTATGCACTGCCTTGATTATGTCTTATTTTAGAATATTCATATTACTAGTTGGGATTTTAAAATTTCTTAAATGCCTACGAAATTAAGCTTTATTCATGATTGAAATAAGCTTTTAGTTTTCAAGTAATGTTAAATACTGCTTTAATGTTCAATTAATTCAAATTATAAAACACTTGAAAATATATAATTAGTTTGTGTTATCATAAAAGTAAGGAGTCAAAGCACATTACAGTAGATTTTCAATAAGCTAATTTATGAATTGAAATATAATTATCTAGACTTCTAAACTAATAGCTATATCTTTAATCAATTGATTAAATGTAGTAATTACATTAACATAACTGAATCAAGTTTTCTATAATACACGTTCTTTTAACTAAGTTTTTACTATATAATATATTAATTCCATACAAATAATAAAATTGATATTACTAATCTTCTTCGTCTTCACTCCAATCTAGCATATACTTAAACTTGCATCTTATATCTGAAAAGCACTACTTGAATCCTATTTCAGGTGTAGGTTAAAAAGCCTCCAAAAACTAACAAACATTAAACTTTAGATTGTATGATAAATTCTATAAAGGATTATCTTTTAAACAAATTCAAAGAAATGCAATCCTTTCATTACCTTTAGGATCATAAGTGATATATGTTTATGAATTGATGTAATACTTGCTTATTACCTCATTTGTTCATACAACAAATAAAACATTATCCTTAACCTTTGAATCTGCTACTCATCCATAGGACTACATCTCATTTAGCACTTAAACCCTAGATTATTTAACATTGACAACAAATACCTATGAGTTCACTTATTTTTCACTGTTATATCCTCCAAAAACAATAAAACTATCCTAGTTAATCCATTAAGCAGCGGAAAAAGCAAGTCCTACAGGGATCTCACAGCTCATAGTTTTAACTGTTCTTGTATTCACGGAATATACAGTTATATCTTAGCCAGCATTTCTCCTGTCTTCTCCTAAACCTCCAAACTTATAAATTAATGTCCCCTTCTAAACTATCGAAGTAGATCCAAATAAATACCAGCTATCGGAAATACTTTCAATTAGCTTTCTTTGATCATCCGTAGTACTCTGTACTAATCCTGCACTATCAGAAATATTGATAATTTGTCTATGGTAAATTTATAGTCGACTTGATATGGCGCATACAGTCCTATAATTTCTTTCTAGCTTTCCTGAGCTTATATTATAAACAAGTGCTGTGGTTAAATTGCGAAGATGAGATTCCTGCTCACTAGAGTAAGAACCTGAATATGGAATAAGGTATAGTTAATCTCCAGAAACGCCTACAGAAAACCGCTATTTTCCATTCCTTAAAGTTATCCTACGCTTTTATAAGCTTGGAATTTCTACTGTAATAATTTGGTTTTAAGATTAATAGGCTAAATAATCTTATGTCGATTGCCCTGTAGTTTTACTTTACTTTTTAGCCTTTTTACCTCTTTTTGACATTTTAAGTAATTTTATATAGTTGAATATTGTATTAAATTTTATTATTTGATATCAGGGGAAATGAAGAATTATAGGCTATAATGGAATCAGAAAAACTATTCATTAAGCACTTAAAAATATAATTAAATACTCCTTGTATAGAGGCTATTAGTAAAGATGAAGCAGTATAACTACAAAATCGGTAAAATATTATTGAGAAGTAATACAATATTGTAGCTAAAATAACTTTTAATACTATACCTTTATAATTAGTTTTGCAAGTTAAAAGCATCAAAATATAACTATAAATCATATAGAAGCACATCAGAAGGCGTTAAAATATAAATTATTCAAAATAAGCATACGTATTGTTTACAAATTACTTTAAGAGTTATCAAAATGTCACTTTGAAGTGAAAAGAAGTGTATAAAAAATTATTAGCATTTCCAAGATATCTTGCAGAATTAACTTTATTTTAAGGAAAAAGATATAACATTTACTTATCTGAGTTTAATTACCCACAGGTTGAAAAATACCACTTATTATCATCTCAAATCAAGTAAGTTAATAACATAATACAAAAGATTTAGTACTCTTAATATTATAACAATTTCGTATTGAAAAAGTGTCTATGCTTAAAAACAATAAAAAGTAGTTTATAGCTTTTTGACCATTTGAATATATATAATTGCTATTAATAAACCCAAAAAGCGTTGCTTCAAGTCCCCACAAAACTAGCTTATTTTTGTTTCTAACTGTAAATAAATTCATTTCATAAGAAATAATTAGCTAATCACTTCTAAAAACACTTAAGGGAAAATTATTTAAACATTTGTATTAGTACATATTCAGTTTAGTAAATCAACTAAAACTATATTATAAGTAATTTAAGAGAAACTGATCAGTGATACTGCCTTTAAGTTATTTAATCTATTTGTTTGAAACTATATATAAACAATGCTACACCGTGATTCACACCCCCAATCTAATAAATTTGAGTGGCAACTTAATCAATTAGTTAACTTGTCAAAACATATTACACTCTTCTCTAAAAGACTACTTAAATTTAGAGTTTGTAAAATAGTAAAATTATTAAACACTTAAACTATGTTATCTATCTAAAATTTTCCTTTTATCCAGTTAAAAAGTCTTAAAACGAGTTATTTTGTCCATTATACGATTCTTCAAAGCTGTAATAAGTATATTCCTAAAACTGGAATTATTATAATTACTATTAAGATCAAATCTTTGTAATCTTCTTCTAAACCCAACAAATCATATATCAATACTAAAGTAGCACTTATGAATAAGCAAGAAAGGAGAAGTATTTAAGCATTGCTTTAGGCTTAACTTATATATGGTTTTCTAATTACAAAGTAACTTAAATTCTGCTTAAAACTTACAAATGCATATAATATGGCATATATAGTTAAATTAGTTCTTTAATCAAAATTTATTAGCGGTAAGATGGCTACTATAAATCTGTGAATAAAAAATATCTTATAATATTACAATGCAGCCATGTTATTCTAAAATGAAGAAGGAATATCCTGAAAATAATCAATCAATTTCTTATTCATTAATATTAGAGCTGTTAGATTCATAATTATAAAGATCTGAATAAATGTTACAATTACTAAAAAGGTAATCACAATAGAAGAAATTTAGTATGCATCGCTGATTTAGAAATATCATATAGCAATAACTCCATTTATGCATAAGTCTAGCTGAATTGATAATCAGAAATCAACTAATTTTGCTTTTAGTTCTATTTTACGGAAAAAATTGCTTATTTTAGTGTGAGAGCAGCTTTGAAGAAAATTAATGAGTATACAGAATATTATAATTAACCCAAAGCAACTGATTATTGAGCCAATATTAGAAAGGAATAATGTTCCATCTATTTGGTTATCTAATCCTCTACCAATATGCGTGAGTTATTGTTTCCCTGTATTATAATTTTCTAAATAATTGGTAGCAATGAATCATGTATTTAATCCAGACAGAAATCCTCTTGTTCTTATCGGCATATCTGGATAGATATATGGATAATATACCGAGAACTGTATTGCATCTACAAGAATCCAAAATGTAATTAAATCTCCTTAAAATGAGCATGAGGCTAAAGTAATGCTAATACTTACTGTTTATGTATTTCCAGTTATGCTTTAAATCTCTTCTGTTTCTTCAATTATCTCTTAAGTTTTCTATTATTACTAGTTAATTTCAAACTTATCATCTTAAATGAGATATTCTGACTTCTATAATAAGTTAACTATATCCTCAGCTTCGAATTTTATTACAATTAATGCCGCTCTTTCTACTTTACAGTTGTATTCTGTGTTTTCTTATATAGTTTCTAATTTAAACTCTTTGTTTTTTCCTTATATTTGTATAATTAGATCTTTTTCTTCTAACTATCTAAAGAGGGAAGGTTGAAATAAAATGTTTAAATTCTCGTTTTACAGCTCTAAAGTCACCTTTATTTCGAATTATCTGCAAATTTCATTTTCATCTAAGCAGAATTCACAGTCCTACACACATTCTTCACATTTCTGTGTACATTGTGAGCATTTTCCTGTATTATCCATAAATAGATGATTACCCTAACATACACAGTTTGAATTGTTGTCCAAACTGAAATTTCCCTAGCAAGAAGTGCAATTATTAACATTTTCTTCACATGTCTCGCATTAAGCACTGCATTATAGGCATGTATTACTTACTTCTACATAGTTATAGCCACATGCACATTCCTTATTTGAATTTAAATTAAATCCACTTTTACACTTTAAGCATCCTTATTCATCACATCTTTCACAATTTTAGTACTTTTAGCCACATTCAAGACAATATCCGTCTATATAGTACTATGACTCATTACACGGAAACAGAATGCATTGTCCTATACTATTTCAACAATACCCGGATAATACATCAAGGCAATCTAATTCGCAATAGAAACATTCTCCATTAAGTAAAAATTACTCTAGGGGGCATTAGCAGTTTCCATTTACCAACTCATACCCATTCTAGCATGCAAGGCATTCTTAAGCACTACAGTCTTTACAATTAGGAGAACATGGATAACAATTGCCTTATTAGTAAAATTACTCACTATTACAAGGAAAAGTGATGCAATTATTATCAGAATCTAAGCAGGGTAGAGATAAGTTTGTTATACTATTGCAGTTTTAGCTGCATTAAATACACTGATTATTTGAATCTTTATAAGCAGCTTATTTGCATTGATCACAATGTGTATTGGTTGAACAGTCTTAACACCAAGGCTGGCACTGCACACATTTAGATTCTTACAAGAAAAATCCTTGTTTACAGGCTGTGCACATTAAAGGCTATTGGCATGTTTGGCATCCAATATCACATAGATGCTTCTTTTGCTCATTGTAAAGGTCTTTTAGGTCTTATTTTGTCAAAGAATCGTGAGTAAGCCTTAATTAAACATTGCATAGATAACCATAAAACTTTTATTGATTTTTCTCTTTATTTCCTCCAATTTCTATAAAGGCGGATTCTTATTAAATATTGAAAGGATAAAATTATGGTATTGTAAGTTCGATTAGATTGAAACAATCTTCTTCATTACTAGGGAATAGTATTATGCATAATACCGGCTCTACTTTGAATTAGACTGCTATAAAAAATCAAGAATTTTCCATTTATTCTTATGTAAAGTTGAGTGTGATTCATTTCATCATATAATTATTACCATCCTTGTTTGTTTCTGCATATATAGCTCCGATATTATTATAATCATGAATTTCTATATAAGGAACTCTGCAGAAATAATTATTTGGTATATCCTTATGGTAACACCCTCAACTAGAAACCTAAAATAAAGCTTAATAGGATTAGTGATTTTACTCAGTAAACTTGAACCAGCCAGAGAATAGATAATATTGCTCAAAGTCTTTATTGTAAAACATATTATCATTTATATACTTTATATCGTAAGAGCTGTTATTACTATAAAACATTTTTCAATCTGGATATAATACTATAAGTTCATAGCATATATAAGGAGTTCTACATAGTTAGCATTCATTACACGCTTTTAATTTCTCAAATACAACTTGTTCGTGATCTAACATTCCATTAAATATCTAAATATGATTATAAGCAATTCCAAATTTATCATATACTCCTTATTCAAATCCGATAATCAAAGCCTTGGGCTTTTTTATCTTTATGCCAATTTGCTCTGAAATTTGAACTTGTACTTAATTATCCATAGAGTAGAACTCAATTTCTAAAAGTCCTTAAACGGTTTTTAGGCAGATGAAATTTCAGTTGCTCTAAAAATTTCAGCCCATCTCAAATTAAAAGATTAGACTATCATTTATCCTAATTCTTACTAGATTTGGAAGGATTAGCACTATATTGATGGAAAGGTCTTTATCATCTATTATTTCCGTTATTTTATACTCAACTTCCTCAGTCATTTCCCCCACCATGCTAAATCAGAAGGATAAGGTATAATTAGAGGTTACTGAGTCATAGAGTTATGAATCTAAAGAGTAAGATTGAGTTGCTTTAAGATCGTATTTATCAAGGTATTGTATTACTCTCCTTGAGGATGTTATATCAATGCCAGATGGTAGTGGAATTAATAAGAGTATGATTCAGACCATTTTAATAGTATTAGAACCTAAGAAAGTCTATCAATGTTTATATAATACTAAACAAACTTATTGATGAGATGAATCTCAAAAAAGCTATGATAACAAAATCAAACAATTTTGTTAAATATTTAAGGAAAGTAGGATACCTTATATTTATATTTCAAATATCTTAATTCAACTTTTCAAAGTAAAGTATAATCGTTTCTCTGTATCATGGATAACTATAAAGCTGTAAAACAAGAAATCATACTAGTACTAAATCAATTATAACACACAATAAAATATAACATAGATTTCACTGTGTTTAAAAGGAAAATATAAGATAATGAATAATGGATATTTAGATTAAACTTTAGATGCATGATTAGTATACTAATCTATGATTTATGATTTTGCTCATTAATATAAATCGATACTGTTAAAAGTTCAATTAAAGGTAGTATTTTTTGATAGTCTATTTTATAAAAACCTAATCAAAAGCATTAAATTCCTTAATATAGCATGTAATATTACTATAAATACGTTAAAGCATTATTTAATCAATCTTTAATACCTATTAAACTTATAAAAATGAATTTAAATCCTATCACTTCTTTTATAAGCGAAAGGAAATTATAAAAGCGCTTTCTCAACTATTTTAAAACTTAATCCTAAGCTTTAATAAGGTGTATTAGTTTAATATACTAAAATATACAACATTACTCTTACCTATCAAATTAATACCAAACAGTTAATATTTAAAAATGATAGAACTATCAATAATAAAAATCGATTGTATAGGAGATTCAATAGAAGTTTGAAAGGAAGATGAATGTATAGGAGTTCTAAAATATGGATAATCATTGATTATAGACGACGGGCCTTTATGATTAAAAGCTAAAGAAAAAGACATTGTAATAGGATGAGTAGCATTTGACATTATACTAATAATTGACACAGGGTGCTAGTGACTTCCCCTTTATCACCCTAAATCTAACCCAGTACTACAGAATTTATAAAAAAATATACTAAGTCCTAGAATATTGATAGAAATAGTAACTAAAGGAAGTCTGAATTCGTCTTTGGAATTATCAGGAGATGAAAGTTAAAGAGGAGATGATAGGCATTAAGAGGTATAATTAGAGCACGAGAAGAAACTTGTATTAAATTTGCAGGCAAAGCATGATTAACTTAAATAACAGTACAAATAAAGCACCAAACGTGCATATGACAGATAAAACTAATTGAATCTCTAGATAGAGGGAAAGGTCAATTATATAAAGGATATTTAGCACTAAATACAACAGCTTTTAGGTGAGAGCAGACTTCTTAAGAAGTAAAGGGATTAATTAAGCACTGTAATAGAAAAGTTAGAAAAGGAATTAAATGGAGCTTAATTAAGTGAATGATAAGAAGAGCTTTGTGAACTAAAGGAAGTACTTGAGAAAATGGAAGAGGAAAATAACAAACTTTAGTAATAACTTAATTAAGATAAGTCGAGCGACTAGCTGTAAATGTAAATAAACAATTAACTAAAATAGAAGTTTGCAAAATACAAATTGAAGTATGAAAATGAGTCGGATTTACAACTAGAAAAGATTGAAAGCTTATAAGAAAGTGATACCTACATATAGTTAAATCTGCAGTAAATTAAGGATAAGAAAAAATAAGTTGAAATAATATAGTAATAAATTAGCCTATAATAAGCTAAAAATTAGTAATTGGAAGTTGACTTTTAAACAGAGTAACAAGAAAAACTAACTCTTTTAAAAGAACTGGAACGCCATCTAAACAATTTTAACCAGCTTGAGCAAGTAGTGACGAGATCAGAGTATGAATCAGATGCATTTTCCATGCGTTCCTCCAACAAAACAGACATCCAATGCCGCTAATCCTCTAAACCCTCGGTAAATAGAAACTCAATGCTTCCATCTCCCTAAAAGCGTTCAGTGGAAAACCTAAACAAACCAATCCGTCGCCGTAGAAACAGTATATCAGTACGATATTACACATAATTACTAAAAAACTAATATATTAAACTAAGCCTCTACCTCTACGTTCCTCTTGTCGCTTACATAAATACCATCTAAGATCTTTCTAATATCCTTATTCCTAACCTTGCATGATTAGTTGATAAGGGCGGCAGAGAGTGATACCATATCAATATCATTTCCTTGTAAAATAAGCTCATCCTTAAGAGTAGCAGGCTTGTCAATAGTAACTCCATCAAGCATCTTTATCCTGTGAATCAACTTTTCACCTAAAAAGTTCTTAATCTGAATGCTTCTCTGGTCTTATGGCACAATTGCGTTGATTGGGTAATGAGCGTATACTAGTCTCATGTGATACTCGAATCCTTTGGTTACTCCAGTAATTAGGTTGTTGATGATAGAGCAAATTGTCTTGACTGAAGCTGACTTCTTTTTGGTGGCAAACCAGCAGTCTACCTTCAAGTTCCCCTCAGAGGTCTTGTAAATATCGCAGTTGAAGTGGGTGAATCGACGGGTTAAAGTGCCCCTGGGACCTGTCACAGTAACACAGCGTCTGGATACTTCTACTTGGATGCCTTCAGGGATCTGTATAATCTGAGATTTTAGTAGTTGCTTCATGCCTGCCAATCAATAATTATGGTAGCCTAGACTTATGAAAACTCTAGTAAATTCATAAATTGCGTAAAAGATAGGGAAAGACTAAGGAAAACAGCATTTAGTTGTATGAAATTGACGTTTTAAGCATGTATTTGATTTTAGGTTGAATTATTAGGGGAATTGCTAGAATAATGTGTATAAAGGGACTATAGACCGCAAAGTTGGAAGTAGGAGCATAGCAGGGTTATTTATTGTTACTATGTTAGCTAATAATGCAGATGCTAGTCGTACTTTGTGTTAGATTTGGATTGATAAGTTGTCCAAAATTGTAAAAATTAAGAGATACTAAATAAAACTATGTACTTTATAGCTTTAATTTGATTTATAAGATCAAATCCTTTAAAATTTAACTTAATAAATCTTTTTCATCATTTTAACACTATAAGTTAATTCATAAATAACAAAACTTCAGATAGATTTAACCAATATAAACTATTTACGAACATACGACGAATTTAATGAATTTGATGATCTTGCGTTTCTCATATAAAAACAGCTATTACATGAGGCTCTATTAGGAGTATACAATCGTTTAGTAACCTCTTACTAAGTTATTGCTAATTTAACCTTCTAGCCCATATGCTTTTAGTTGGTTCAGTTTCTATATATACCAGCTATTGAATCTGGCCTTAAAAGTTCCTTCTTTTTGTCACTTCTTACCTAATTTTGAGCCTAAATACGACGTGTTAATCTATTAAAAAGCCCTCCATTGTTGTTTATTATATAGCTATCCCTTCCAAAGCCGTCAGATTGATAATGCACTAGTTTTGGTAAACTACTAACTGGTTTCATTTATAACTTTGTATCAACTTAATTGATTGCTATATAATACAATTATTTAACTTATGTTTTAACATTTAATTAATAAGTACTTACTCTTACTTATCCTTGAATGTAAAAATGCATAGATCCTTGCAAATTTTGTACTTTTTCTACCCTAGCTTATATTTCCGCTTTTAAAGATTAGGAATAATCCTATGGCTTTAGAGTTATGAAGAGTTTCTTCCTTCCTCAATTAGCTCAACATTAGGTCTGAGTTCCTTTCTGCTATGATTATAATCACTTAGGCTTTTACAATTTTTCTTTCAATCATTAGTCCTTTTCCTTACATTCTAGTCTTTATTTATCTTTAAATCAGGAACCAAACAAATTGAGCTTCTCTACAAAACTCTTTTCCCAGCTTACCCAGTATACAATCCTCTCTAACTTAACCTTAAATCCTGCTTTCTTTCAGAGGACATAGTAAAAGGCCGTCTAGGCCTTTTCCACAACCTTCTAGAAGACCTAATCAATCGTTTACCCTACAGCAAACTGTTCGTAACCGGTTTATTCTTGAGTGATATCGGAGACTATACAAGAGGAATAGAGAAAGACCTGAAGTTTATCACAGCTTATGGAAGAAAAGTAGTCATATATATTATTATTTGTGCTCATCGGCAAATACCTAAGATATTCTCCTAGGTGAGTAAGATGAGGTTAATGTGTGCTTTGATTAAATCAAGCAAATTATAATATGGTAGAAAATTAATAATCTTATAAGCTTAATTCTAAATCAGAGTTTGACTCGTCATCTTCCTCAATATGCATTAGTAAAGACTCTGTGTCATCTGAATTAGGAGACTTGCCTTCTATGAATTTCTCGATCCACTCATTTCACATAGCCTACGGAATCTTCTCAGTTTCTTGTAACTGATTATGACAACTTTCCAAGAATTCTATGAGAAGATTTACTATTGGACGGCAATTTTCAGC